>LJZU01000356.1:0-30160 GCA_001513805.1 Davidsoniella virescens
CCCCCCCGTTAGGACTGTTTCTACTCTTTTACTTCTTTTCCCTTTCTTTTTCTTTTTTTTCTTTCCTCTTTCTTCCTCTCTTTCTTTCTTCTTTTCGTCCTTTTCCTTTCGTTCTGTACCACCTCCCCCCTCCCATCTTTCGACCGTGTCGAAGCCCATCGACCATCTTCGCACAGGTTGCAATTTCCCTTCTCTCGATGGTTCTGGCCCGGGTGAAGTGAGAGATCTGGCATCACCACTGCCTTTTGACGCCGTCCATCACGTTCGCTTTTTTTGTTCGGTTCTATTCTCTTTTGTTTCTTTATTCTATATCTTATTTTTTGTTTTACTAGTATTATCATCTGTGTTCGCTCTCTAACAACAAAAGAAGAAAGAATAATCCATCAACTGTCTTAACCAAGACTCGTTCTTACTTTCTTTCTCTCTCTCTCTCTCTCTCGTATTTTCGACCCAGGCCACTTCACGACTGGCAGTAATATCCCGAAGCATCACAGAGCTAATGACTTGACTTGATCCGGCGTTCGTCTTTCTACTATAATATACTGCCCTTCTTTGTTTCTTTTTTTTTTTTTGTTTTGTTCTCGCTAGTAATCGACATTGCGAGCCGGTACTCGACTTCGTTTATTCATATTCTATTCATCTTTGTCTTTTAGCATCTTATATATTCATAACATCTTCACCATATCCTAATTGGCTCGCCTTATCGAAATATGTCGGTCTACGACTATCCCGGTCACGAAGTTTGGGCGCGCGCCATCACGAATAGCAGTAACAGCTTCAGCGTCAACTCGACGTACAATGTAGCTTTCTTCAATCAGTTCGTCTTTGCTGCAGCGAAGAATGTACGCTCATCCACTATGATCTTGGCTACCTTTAACATGGTTGCCGCCTTTACAACTATCATCGGCATTCTACTAGATGCCTGGGTGCGCACAAGGCGGCGGAATCCCAATTATCACTTTGGCCGCCACGGCTTTGCTTTTATCAGTCTACCAGAGATGTTCCCTCTGGCGTTATCCGTTGGTATTATGGTGCAAGGAGTTGTGTTCGTAGTAGCCCAATCACTAGGCCTCAAGGGTCTTTCGGTGCTGGGCTGTACGGTGACGTCTCAGATGATGTTTCCTGGTGAGTTTTTGTTTGTCTTTGACGTTTATTATGGTTCCAACTAACTAATTTCTATAGCTGTGTTCATTGTCCCGTACCTTCAGATGGTATTTGCCCTCAATCAGGCGTATATGGCTACACAGTCTTCGGCCTTTGCTAAGCGTGGCAAATGGAACGTTCCGATTTGCCTATCGGCGGTCATGTTTCTACTTCTAGTTAACTACATTGTGGCACTGTTTGTGCGGCCGCCCAACTATTGCTTTGCGTCTTTGTTCTGGTTCATTCTGCGCTGGGGTTTGGCTTGCTTCGTAATCTTGATGGTGGTGTTGTTCGCTTTGATTATCAGCGCCATCTTGGTCTTCTTCAAGCTGCGTCTTAACCCGAACATCATCGACCCCGAAGAGAAGGCGACTGCCGATACAATGGTCTACTATATGACCATTGGTATCCTGACAAACGTGAGTTCACAGTTGGCGTATTTGTATGTGTGTATTCATGTGCTAATCATCACCCTAGTTCCTTCTTATTCCTTTCTTCTTCTCTATCGGCATCCAAGGCCAACGTTTCTTCAACAGCACTGCCCTACAACTCTCTCTGGTCTCCGCCATTGTGTCTAACGTAAGCGGTATCTTGACTGGTCTTCTACACCTATATCTACGCTCACGGGTGATTGCCATCATCCCGAACTTTAAGGCTGCCTCTCTAGGCGTCAAGTACGAAAAGCATGACGACTTCAAGCGCCATATTCGCGTGCACACAAACTCAGACGAGGCCCAGTTCGACACCGAGTACGACAACATCCTCAAGCCTCCACCGACCGCCGGCCTCAACAAGGGCCTGACTCGCGTCGATAGTAACTCTACGTTAACCGACCCCTCGGCAAATGCGGCCGAGGATTACTTTGCCGACAAGGTCGAGTGGGCACGCAAGGCTCCTGTTGACCCGCTACGCTCGAACACGATCTACGTCATGCCCAACAACTTGCCGCAGGAGCCTGAGCCAGCCAAGTTGAATTCGCCGGAGATTGTCCCACGCAAGGGTTATTCGCCTACTACGGCATCAGACCCGACGAACTCAGCCGAGAACACGGCGCACCTTCTCCAGTCATCGCCATCGTCGTCTGCAACCTATAGCCCCGGCCCGCTTGACCAGGCTTACTACAGCCCACCTTCCTCAGCTGGTCCGTCGAACGCCATGCCAACTCTGGCGCCTATGTTCTACAGTCCTGATGTCAAGCTAGCCGAGCCAGTGCTACATCAGACTACTTATAGCCCAGATGCTGAGATGCCATACTTTGACCTGGCGACATATACCCCCGATGTCAAGCTTCCGGTTTTAGCACAGACTACATACAGCCCCGAAGTCAAGGCCATGATGCGCCAGAGCATTACCATCAACACCGTCTTGGTGCCGCCCATGCCTCCGATGCCGTTCCCTGCTAACATGTCCAACGGCATGTCCAAGGACACCAACTTCTACCTTGCCCCACCTCCCTACGGAAGCACTGTCACCACATCGACCGGTGTCAAGCCACGCCATACGCGTAATTCATCACTAGGCTCGCTCGGCTCATCCGCCACCGTGCAGATCGGTCTACGTCTATCTAACGCTGACGACGTGCGTCTGAATTCTGCGTACTTCAAGGACAGCGACAAGGTCTACTCGATCAACTACGAGAGTGGTGGCGTGCCCCCCATTTCAAACAACGTCTTGGCGCCTGTCGGCGTCCGAAAGAAGCCTAGCCCGCTGGCTAACAGCTCATCTGTTGACTCGCCCACCGACGTTGACAACGACTACACTAGCCGCTACTTTAGCCGTATCTCTGGCGTCACTGGCTTCAGTGGCTTCACTCCTATGAGTGGCGTCTCGTCTATGGGTTCCGAGGCTGATCTACCTATCCGCCTACAGCTTCAAACAGCATCTCTGGATGTTGAGCCGTTGAACCTGGCCACCCTGAACGCTATGGTCTATGACCCCCACGGACCCGGTAACGCCATGAGCTCGCGTAAAACCGATGACAACGGTGTTTCTCCAACTAGCTCTTTTGCTGAGTCTTCATCTATCGAGATCGGCCTTCTGGCGTCACCAAGGACAGCTCAAGCACAGAATCGTTGGAACTAAATCTTACATAACTACTTGCACAAAATTCCATGAATAAATTAGGGTTAGGGTCTATCACATCTATTCTTCATAGTAGCTAACATAGTTTTGGGCTTTGTTTGCCTACTTCTATTCTTCTTTTCTCTTTCTACTTTCTACCTCTTATACCACATCTTGTTATCTATGCTACTCTTCTCCATTCTCTATACAATGTATGATATTATTCACATCTTTACCAATTCTACCTATGCTGATTCTATGCTGTAAACGAATAACAAGTTCTGTGTCCTATGTCTCTATATGTGTATTATGTAGTAAATAACGTAACGATATGTGTAATTGTCAACATTTTCACTGTCTCTTCCTCGTCTCCTCCGTTGCTCTCAACGCCGCCCTCCGTGCTTCCCATTTCTCCCAACCTGCACAGGTCGGGTCTTCTTCTAGCAGCAAATCTCTGATGCGGAGCCATCTTGCCGGCAGCAGTTCCAAGCCCCATGCGATCAAGCCTGTCTGTCGTGCTATAGCAGTGACTACGAACCAACCTAGTGCACACGTAACACCTGCTACAATACCAGCCAGAACCTGCTGGGGAGTATGATATTCCAGATATATTCTGCTAGACGCTACACAGATAGCCAGCACAAAGGCGCCTGCTGTGGCCAGTGAGCGCTCAGCGAAGGATATTGTGCGGTTTCCAGTGGCTAGGTGTATGGGCAATTGCGCAGCGGTGTCGTCTGTATCTTTGCGCACATGCGACTTCTTCAGGGCCTCTCTCACGCGCACGCGCTCTGGCGCGCGATGCCTGACCAGCATGAAAAGTGCTACACTAACGCCCCAAAACGCCATAAACTGCGCATGCGACGATGGCATACCATAGCCCTTTCCAAAGTGCTGGTTAGGTCTATCTTGCTTTATGATACGCTTCAGCACGAAGTTTGCACCCTCGCACGCTAGCTGACCTGCTAGCATAAGAATTATCTCGGCTTCGCGAGTAGAGAGAACAAGCGTAGTGTATGCGACGATAATTCCGTGCGGGAATAGCGCGAGTAAGGCGCATATGTGCGAAATGGGGTCGCTTGGGTCCTAGAGGAGTAGAAGTTGTGGTTAGCGAAACGGAAAGGAAAGGACGCAGATGGGGGAGCCATACATAGTAGACATGAGTTAGCGAGAACGAAGCCAATGGCTTTATGGCGCTTTCGAGTGAAGCCATAGCTGGGTTTGGTGTTGATCTGTTGTTATTGTTGTTGTTGTCGCCGTAGGTCTTGTTGTTTTTAGAAGAGATTGCTCGATTTGTGGTGAAATGGAAGATGCATGACTCAATTAAAGAAGGGAATGAAGATCTACGCTTCTAATTAATACTGATCAAAGAACGAGTAAAAGAGAAAAAGAAGTCTTCCGGAAAATGGTTCCAGAAAACGATGCTCGGATCGCAACGTCACCGTTACTGATGTCAAGGTGGAGATCTCCTGCAGGTTCAAGCAGGGTAGTTGCCGCAGCTAGGTGCTTCAGGAGTGGGGCCTTTTCCGGCTGCATCTTATTCCCTTGCCAGCCGGTATCATTCTATTGGCAGCTGGCGGACACTGTCAAGCTAAGTACAACTACAACTATGAGATAAAAAATGCATGACTGATTAAATTTGTATTTTAATAGCTTTGAGTTGGACAACCAGACCTGAACGACTGGTTCTATCGATGAAATCATGTATATATAAGGAGTGTTGAGAAGGCAAGACAAAACTAAAACAAGACAATGGTTGCTGAGAACAAGATATGAGATCGATGGCCGAATATGAATGTGCAGTTATCCGAGAAAAAGAAACCAGAATCAAAACAAGACAATAAGAGAACAAAAAAGGGGGTAGGACAGAATGAAAAGACGACTATAGGCAATAGAAGAGGCCTCGGCCAAAGTTTGGATCTGTCTCTAAGATAGCATCCAGACCCTGACCCGACTAGCCAGGTAAGAGATGCACAACATAGGAGAGATAATGAATAGAAGAAAAGATAGGAGCTACGCGGATACACGCATCTATGTATGTAGCAATATTACAGCGGAACCTCACAGCAAAGCTTAGAGCTTGCGGTCACAGTAGCGGGGAGTTTCCGGCGCTGACGGTGCTGAGGCCCAAGAAGCCATCGTTTGATACGTGGTATAGGACATGGCGATCAGGCCAAAGACACACAGCGCGACATCGGAAGCCTTCCACAGCTTGCTACGGGCAACAGCCTTGAAATGAAGCATGGGCTAGAGTCACAATTGTTAGTCAAAAGAGTCCACGTATGATTCGTTGGGTACACGTTGAGTTACGACTTGACTTACAGGGTAGATGTAGACCAGAGGGATACAGGCAAAGTTGCCAACTAGCGCTACGAACTTGTCCAGGTTATCGGCACCGCCATAGGCAATGGCTGCGCAGGCAGCAACAACGAAGAAGCGGAAGACATTCTTCTGCCATTTGATGTACGGGTTGTACTTGCCCGACTTGGTGAAGAGTGCGTTCTCCGTGATACGGATGGCCGGGAAGATTTGGAGGGGAGTCGACAGCAGAATGGCCGCAGAGTACAGCAGCTGCACGGTATTTACCATGCGGCTATCCTGAGGCAAGTTGAGAAGGACAACAGTCTCGGTCTTAGAACCGTAGGCGGCGTAAGACACGGCACCCATAGTCACGAACAGGGTAGTAATAATAACCATGACGACAAACATGACCTTAGGGAATTTGCTAGGCTGCTTCATGGACTCTTGGATGGGAATGATGAGTCCAATGCCCTCGAACGTAAAGATTGCAGTACCAATGAACAGAGTCCAGTCCTTTTCATTGAACTGGATGATGTCAGCTAGGCCATTGGTGTTAAGCGTTAAAATGTCGTAGTAGAAGAGGTAAGCTAGACCGATGAGGATAAAGGCGTCAGCAATAAGAGCCGTGAAGCCCAGCTTACCGATATCGCGCAGCAATGAGAAGGGCAGGAAGATGATCATCTGTAGAACAATGAGCCATGAAATATCGATATGTGTCTTGCAGTCAGTCACAGCCAAGATAAAGGCCTGCAGATTTTCAGAGGTAAAGACAATGTAAGCGGCGACAAAGCCAATCTGGGACAATACGACTGAAGCCAAGATAATATTGCGCATCCATTTGCCGTAAAGAATGCCACCTATATCACCAAACGAGCCGGCAATCTTGAGACGTGTTGTCACCAGCAGCACGAAGCAGTAATAGCTGAGAGCTGCAACAAACAAAAGCACAAGATTGCTAAAGAGCATACCGCCATTGAGATATGCGCGCGGCAGGAACAAAACACCAGTTCCAACAAAGGACTTGAGCAGCAACAAAGCCGCGCCCATCGGACTGTTTGTGCCACTTCCACCACGCTCCTTTCTCCGGCGCTTGCGTCTAGAAGGCGTGAGTAGAGCACTATCCTCCATACGTTCTTCTTCTTCACTATCGCTACCATCATAAGACCCATCGTAATGGCCGTCCTCACCGCCTGAGGAAAAATATTCGCCCGGTCTGAGTGCTTCGTCGTCCTCCTCTAGCTCCTCACCGGCGAAGTGGCCGTAGATGGACAGGAATTCGAGGAAGTTCGAGGTCAAGAGTTTTGGTTGAGAGGGCGCGAGGCCATCGCCAGATTCGCCACCATCAATGGCAGCCGTTGAATCGCCACCGGCACGACGCACAAAATTACGGCGGAAGCCACCAGGGACCTTGATAGCGTTGATGTCTAGCTCAGCAGCGGGTGGCTCAGGACGCAACGCAGAGAAACTCTTTCTTCGCTGAGAGCGTTGCTTTGCTTCGGCTTCCTCGGCCCATTTGTAGATAGGTCTTGTGACGTCACCACCCTGTAGGCGCAGACTGGAGAATTCCTCGTCATCATCAATGGCGCTTTTGCCCTTGCCGTCGCGTGAAGACGACACAGAAGCAGCATCGCTAGGCTGCACAAGATGGCGTCTCACAATCTCGTGGTCTTCGAAGGCGCCGGTGCCAGACATGGCGCGTGGCCGCGAGTCGAAGGATCCGTAGTTAGAGAGCTGGCCCTGGGGAAACGGCGAGTTAGATCGTATCGGCGGCGTAGAAGAACGGACAGGTGGCGTGCCAAATGTAGGAGAGGTGCCAGTCGGTCCTGACAGAGCAGCAGCTAGCGCAGATATGCCAGGCCCAGACTGGCTGGGACCGCCGATGCTGCCGGCAAGTGGCGTCACAGATCCAGATCTGTGGATCTCGTTGGCTAGACCGGATGAACGCGGCGGCGTTCCGGCAATGGCAAAGGGAATCGGTGAGGCAAGGCGAGCAGTAGTGTCGGCTCTGGGGACCGATGAGGAGAGGAATGGAGCATTTTCTATGCGGTCGGGGTTATGAAATCCGATACCAGAGGGAGATGTTCCCGTGCGGTCACTAGGAGAAGTCATGATAGCGTTGGTCGATGCGTTTAAAATACCAAGCCAGAGGATGGATGAGGCTGAAGCAGACTATAAACAAGGAGATGAGATCACAAAAGTGTCGCCCTAGGTAAAGGTAAAATCTGGCGGCTGCGGACGGATTCTAGTTTTTTGTTTGATAACAGAAGAGGCTGAATGGCGAAAAACAAGCAGATAATCAACACTACAAGCCTTGTTCCAGGTTTCAGCCTTTTCTCTCTCTTTCTTTTCTCTTCCTCAACAACTGCTTCGAATAAAACGCCGCGATAAGCAATAATCGGGTACGGTTTGGGGGGTATGGAGACCACCAAAAACAGAAGGGAATGATATAGTAGACAAAAAAGCTAATTATAAATTTTGAAATGGTTTGAGTTTTGGTGGTGAACCATGAACAAGATTTGAAGATTTTCTGAGTGGGTTTAACTAATCACACATTCATTGATGATAAAGAGAGAAAAAATAGTAGTTAAATGTTCGATTTGATGGCCGATAAACCGCGAGATATGGCACAGCAAGAGCCGACGGCGAGCGTGAAGGTAGTTACACTGCTTTGGGTGCTTTTTTCTCTCTTGTTGTCTCTTTTTGCTGCTGATGTTGCAGCAAGCTCTTTCACAGATGGCAACTACTAACTAGTATGACTAGAAGAAGGAGGATTTTGATGCGCAAGAATCAAAAAGATAAAGCACTCTATGCTGGGGTTTTTTTTTTTGCCCTTACAGGAACGGACTAGGAAACAAAAGCAAATCAGAAACAAAAACTAGCCTTCTATCTTTTCACGCGAGGATTTTCACACAGTAGGTGCAGCTTGTATTCAGGTTATTGCAGGTATTTGTTAATAATGATGCTAGGGCCATCACAACTAAGGTTTTTGCTGCTTGCAGCTTGGATGGTCCATTATAGGCAGCTGCTCTATTTGGGGAGCCAATAGGCGATCATGTGTTTCGCACCCTTGTGCACACTGTGCCAACCGCGGCGCACCTGCAAAAGGTCCAAGCCGATACTTTCAAATTGTCGTGACATCCCACGCCCATAGGCAACAGTGGGTAAACAAAGTACAGTGTGTACCCAATTTTCATACTGCTACTTGGTCGGAAAATCGAGAAAAATGAAGGAAAAAAAGCTGACTAGTTGACCAACAACCAACCAACAACATCGCGAGCCATCCGCCGTCGCAAGCCGAGATCCCTTTTTGCGCCTTCCACAATAATGGCTTTACAATAGAGGAGCCCATCCATTTAACGTCTTTTTGAGCCCTCGCTCGGTCGCCCAAACTCGAGAAATTGTGGGTATCGGCTTTGCGGCATTATACTACAGATTCAACGTCAATTCTGAAGTGTTCGAATGGTGACCTCTCAGATATAGCGCGCTAATTCCGGCCCTTTCAAGCTCCAAGGAATATCATGATCCCAGCGTACAATCCAATAGTTCTCACTATGCAATTCTTTGCCCAGAGATAGTATGGTTGTTTTTAGTTACTATTAGGCCCCGCCTTCAAACTATCATGGCTCAGTTCTCGTGATCTCAGTGCGGCTCTGCGCTGACTCGTTCATTTTTATAGATTTATTCGTCACAGGTCATCTGCCTATCATCACTATCGGTTCCGGCGTCTTGTGAAGCGGCGGCGTGACTGGAAATCCCACTAATCTTGATATCTTTCACCGTTTCTCTAGTTTCTTTCTCTAGTCATCTGTCAGAGCTTGGCCTACAAGTTTCCTTATTTTCATCCTAACTACAGCTATTCAGAGCTTTGATAAGCTATGTATCTATATATAGCTTCACGCAGGAGATTCATCCGTGGCTACAGACAGGCTACGCAGATACTATATACTAGTGCAGATCTTCATCATCTATGTATATATATATGTAATGGCGGTAAGTAACCATTTCGAAATCTTGGCCCAAATAAACAACACGTAAGCCATCGAACAAATAAAAGACTACACTAAGGCCAAAACAGAAGAGACTCACGTGGCGGTGTAAGTAGCCGTTAAGGGAAATAAAGCATATAACCATATCAAACTTCAGGCGTAGAGGTCATGAACTCCTCGCCTATAAAACTTCTCACGAAATAATCGATTAAAAAAAAATGATGCACTCCATGAAATCCACAAAGAAATCCAAAAGTCGACAACGACAGGATTCGAACCTGTGAGGACGAATCCATATGATTTCTAGTCATACCCTTTAACCACTCAGGCACGTTGCCAATACTTGTTCACGATATTTGCGTTGGTGATAGAGACTATGAGTCTACAGTTTGTTTAGTTTTTTATTTGCTGGGGAAATGGCTTTTTGAAGCTATCGAGTTTGTCTGTAGCGGAGGACTCTAAATATATGTCCAGTAGCCAATCCGGCGTCGTATGATTGTAGTGATTTAGGTAGACGTAAAATATAATCAAATCAAAATAAAATAGAGAAGCAGAAATTATGACTAACTCGAGAGGTAGATATCAGATATCTCTCTATTAACCTATCTGCCGGTGTATAGAGCCTTGGTGAATCAGGTAGAAGTCAAGTCTACTCAATTAAAGTCACTGTGGAAAATTAGAGCTACAGAGAGTCTCCCTGTCTCCAATATCGGACCCTGGAAAGTTACAAGATATCCTCAAGTCAACTTACACTTAAAATTGCTAACCGCCTGAGAGTTGTTCCAAATAGCCTCTATCTGTCGTATGTCATCGTGTGACTAAAAAGATAGAACTGGGTATCTGTAGTATGCCGTCATTGTCAAATCTACCTCTTGTTGTTGCCTAAATGATAAGGTTTTATAGTCGTGAAGATTATAGGGATCAATCTTGAGTTTAACTATATAACTTAGGAAGAAGCAAATACATAAGGGTTGCCAACTATTGAACACCAATTCTTCCTGTCCCTTAAGAACTACAGGTTGGATGATATTATCCTTGCTGTTAACCCTAGCAATAAATGTGCCAACAAGAAAGAGGATATGATGAGTTGCGTTATTGAGGCGTTGATATGCACAGTTTCCTTCTCTTTTCTTCAGTCTGTTAGCTTTGCTTTTTGAAATTGAGCATGACAGGAGGCTCTTGTAGGCTGCTAGGCCAGTAAGTAAGTATACGGCCATCGACGGTAACCTTACAACGTCTCTGTTTGTAAGTTTGAACGGGGGCTTTATTTGTATGTATCTGTAAATCAGCTTACAAATTTCCGTAATTCAATGTTTACTGTGTACATACAATATAGTGTATTGAACTATGTAGCTTGTCTGTCTTTGAGTATTAGTACATGTACTACAACGGCCTATAGTGCCTTGGGTCCTGTCACACATACTAACAAAAGCGGCCCGTTTCCAAATAGAAAGATTGAGCTCACCATTACAATATAAAGAGGGCAGTGAATCGGGCGCAACGCAATAATCCTACTCTGCCAGTACATCCTTTGCTCTATGCACTATTGAAGTAGCTGACTGCCAGCCTGTCATAGAAAGGAATACATCTGTACATAATATGCTCTTTCGGCCACCCGATACGACGCCTATAGCCTGTATCAATATATGATTGACATCACTAGCGGGCTGAAACCCCATGTGCCCCCATGTTCATAGAAACTGTGATTTTCACAACACTCCTAGCTCTAGCTTTACGCTTGATAGTGTCTCAAGTTAGGGACTTACAGGGCCGTCGAAGCTTTCATTAGACGAGTCGGATAGCTACATATATATCATCTTCGGCAGCGAGAGAGTGGTTTGGTTTAAGTTAAACAATCATGACCAAAACAAAAATAAGAGTCAAACGCTGCAATCAATGTCTAGTGTTTGCAGAACGGAACCAAACATATCAGAATCGCTAAACTGGACAACGCTCATGGCCACGGTGACACGATGGGAGTCTGCAGTTAATAAAGGATAGGTAAGATGAGCCTGGCCTTCTGCATCTTATACGTAGAGCTTAAAGGCGGCGTCCTGCTTATATTAAATTGGACATACGAAAAAACGTACTTGTATAGCTACACCGGGCGGTTGGATAAGTGATCGCCAGAATAATATGTAGATTGAACGAAAAAGGGTTCTTCATTAGCCAGTAGAAGGAATACTGTACATAGGGGCAACCTCGAGGGGCGTACTTATAGCTTGAAGAGGCGCGGAGTTATTGTTTATTGACAAAGGCTCCCATAAATTTACTTGGCAGAGATGAAGGCGAAGGCAGACACTCTGTGTGAGCTGGCTTTATACTATACTGTATACTGTATATGTATTAGTCCGAGGCTTGCGTAGTTAGGCTTGCAGAGACCGCTCTGTATATGTATCTAGGTATATAAAAACACGACTGACCTGCGTAGTTCCAGAAAGTTAAAATCGTTTCCGCGTGTTCTTCTCTTCACCTCCCCCCCCCCCCCCCCCCAACACACGCACACACACACTTTTCATACCATCCTGTTATCTTCTTCCCTTCGTCTTTATATCTCCTTTACGACAACCCTATTTATTGTAGCCGTCATGAGTCCAAGTCCGAGTTCTGAAGAAGCTTCTGCAAAAGTCACTTCTACCACTTTCACTGCTGGTCTTGGTCCGACGCAGAAGCTGCGGGCAGGTTGTTTGGGCATCTGTCAAAAAATTCAAAACAATGCCTTCTTTCAACGATGGAACAAGTGGATTTTCCGAGTCGTGGCCCTGTTGGTGTTGATCCTGATTATTGTCATTGCTGTGGCCGCTTCCAAGGCCGTCAAGTCAAAACAGTACCCGAACTACTACAAGCTAGGCTACGAATTGCAACAATCATGTAAGTTTGTTAGAAGAGACATCTTTCGTGCCTCGATTAGGAAGCTGATAGTATATCTAGACGAGGGCACCTCGTTCTTTGACGAGTGGAATTACTTTACCGATACCGACCCATGTAAGTTGATTACTCTGTGTTAACACTTCTGTGTATTCATCTTGTCTCTAACTGGAAGCTATAGCGGAGGGTTTTGTACGATATGTCGATAAGGACGAAGCTGCTCAGAACGTAAGAGACCCTAGCCCCATTCCGTCTATCTGGCGTTGATCTAACTAAAAGCAGAACCTCACATACGCTGCCTCTTCCCGTGCTTTTCTGCGTGCCTCGAACAGCAACGACTCGCAGGATGGCCGTATGTCTGTCCGATTGTCTTCACAGCGCACCTGGGACTCAGGTCTCTTTATTTGGGATCTGTACCACGCGCCTTTTGCCTGTGGACTATGGCCTGCGCTGTGGCTGACTGATACATCAGTATGGCCATACAACGGCGAGATCGACGTCTTCGAAACAACAAACACCGGCTCTGATGGCGCAAACATGGCACTCCACACATCGTCCGGCTGCAAGATGGATGTCAAGCGCCACATGACAGGCATTGTCACCGAAAATAACTGTTACGTGAATGCTACCGGTAACAATGGCTGTGCTGTGCTAGGCAGTACTGGATCAGCTGCCGACTCATTCAACGGCCAGGGCGGCGGTATTGTTGCCATGGAGCTTCGCAATGCTGGAATTCGCATGTGGCAGTTTCCACGTGATACGATACCGGCCGATATCACGAATCAGAGCCCCGATCCATCGTCGTGGAGTATAGCACTAGCCGACTTCCCCGGAACAAACTGCGAGATAGCGTCCCATTTCAAGAACTTGACTATTGTCATGAATATCGACTTTTGTGGCACTTGGGCATCAAGTGTATATGCAGACTCGGGCTGTAAGCAACATGGTGATACAACCAAAAAAAGCGATGCCATCACGGATACTGACAAGTTTTTCATGTAGGCCCTGGCACTTGCAACGATTACGTTGCTAATACTAGTTCCGCATTTGACGATGCCTACTTTGAGATGGGATCGTTAAGGGTATACTCTTCAACGGGAAAGGCATAGTTAGCAATAGCCGACATGGAATCAAAAGAATATATATAGAGAGATTTCCAGTGATAATATAATAAAGATAAAAAGCCATGATATACAGAAATAAATTTGTTAGTAGTACATGGCAATGTCCACACAGTCTGGGACACTGCCGCCATATCAACACGTATCGTACAGGGTGTAAGTGTATGTGGTGAGCGCAAGCTACATACATATATATAATGTGAGCCAAGTATGTTCTGGTGCTTTGCCAGGCCGAGTGGTCTATATGTGAAGTGAGAATCGCTGAGGATAGTGTGAGTAATGTCAAAAGCAAGCCAACCGCCCCCTAATGCTAAAAAACGACCATGACATATGAAAAAGAGAAGAGAAGAGAAGAGAAAGAAAGAAACAAGCAAACAAAAAGAAAAGGAAGAACGCTACAGAAATATTATCTTTTTTCTTAGAAATCGTCGTCATTGGATGTGCGCATCCACGCGTCGATCGCAACACTGAACGCCGCAAAAGCCGCACAGCCACTTACTGCAGCCATCGGTCCGTTGTTGCGTGAGATGATGCCGCCTGTCAGACAACCTGCATAGGCGCTGTTAAGCAGATCATGTTTGGCACGGTAGCCCTCTACACCACATTCAATACCGGCGTATAGAGCACCAAGACGACCGAAACTCTTAGCCGAAGACCATGAGCGGGAACCCATGTCCTTAAATCCAATGGAAAGTTGCTGGCGAAGAGGTAGTGAGCTGATGCTGGGCGCAGAGGTGCCACCAGCAGTGTGGTACGGAGTATCGTAGGCCATCTGAAGGAGAATCGTGTTAGCTAGGTATAAAGTCGCTGATGACTGAGTTGAATACTTACAGAAGCCATGAACATTCCAAATAAACCACCCATACCGAAACCCATGACACCGGAGATAGCACCCTTGGTGACGCAGTTAGACATAGCAGCTTCCATCTGTTAACGCGACATTGGTTAGCATTTGTTTGCGAACGTAGCGTTGGTATTGACATTGCTCTAGTAGTAACACACCATCTTCTCCATTTGCTTCTGCTGATCCTCGGATGAGTCGCCGCCGCCGAAACCGCCGAAGCCAGGGAAACCAGACGGTGGCCCGGAAGGCGGCCCAGAGGGAAAGCCCTGCGGAAGGCCGACTGGGAAACCGTTCATTATGTCGAGATGGGGATAGTCGTTTGCAAAGAGAAAAGAGAAGTCAGGAAGATCCGTCTCGGGCGGCTAGACTTGGTCTCCGAATTGTTGGCGTGCAGTTCGTCGTCCTTCGTTCGATATTTATTGCTCAAGCTTGACTGAACAGGCAATATTGAAAAATTGGGCCAGCTATGCGGCGATAAGATAAGCGATGACGGCGTTTCTTCCTAGTTTTGCAGGCCTGGTTGGATCTTTTTGTCGCAGTTGCTACAAGTGGCAGCCCATGAAATGCGGGGCCCCAGCTGTCAGCAGCGGTGGTAGTTGGTGGGGGATGAGGGACGGTTTGGCTATTGCTTCTATGAGTGTGTTCAGGCTGTGAAGTTGGGACGGCTTTTATCGTGAATTGAATTGATCCAAGTTCCTTTCTTTGTTTACGTCTTGAAATTATTTGCTAGTTTGCTATACATTGGAGCGTAAACAAGCCTGTGTTATCTATTTGATATCGATCGCAAATAACCGATTTTGCCGCTATCAATTGACTCGACGACTTGCCGTAACCAGCCGCTATCAATCACCAAGGCCGTTCGTCGAAGATTGACTAACAAAGGGCATTATCGAAGCGAGAAATAGTCGCTGTCCCCAGATCACCTTTGGAGTCATTTCCAGATTCCCCCCATCTCGCGTACGCTCATTCAGCCGGAAAAATCGATCGCGCCTGCTTTGTTCTATATCGCTAGTACATCCTCCGCCAACACATCGCCCACTGTACAAATACAACATACCAATACCCCGGGAACCGAACCTTGGCCGCCCGCGATCATTCAAAGCTCAAATACAACCACAAGCTTAATCGGCGTCTCTCGACTGCCCTTTCCCATCCGGGCAATAGTAGCCACAAGCTTCTTCCATTGCCACCTACGTGCCCTGATCTGAACATTCGACCCTTTTGTCCCCTCGCCTCTCCTCCGCCCCTCGTTGCTCGCCATGGGTAACAACGGGTCGACGCCCGTGGGCGTTAACAAGAACCAGCAGTATCCAAGTTTACAGGAGCACCGCTCTGCTGCTGCCTCACTTTCTGCTGCTGTTGCTGCCGACGCTAGTAAACGTGCAGCTTCTCCTGGCAGCACAGTCCCTTCTCTAACTGCTATTCAGCCCTCATCGCCGCAGAACATCGCTGCCTCAACCGAATCAGGCGCTCACCCCATCTCGGTACCTTCCCAAGCGCAGCACGTACCTTCTATGCCCGTCGACTTTCCTAGCAGCGCAACTGACCGCACTAGCTCTTTCGCTGGTGGCCGGCCTCAGAGATACCAGCCATCTATGCCGACGCCAGATCTCATGCCGCTAATGTCACAAAATAGCATGACGGATGTCTCGTACCTGGCAAGACCGCCCCGTCTGCCGCTGCGTATCGAAGAAGAGGAGGGACACACACCTGGCTCTCCAATACTCCCTCCGGCTTTGGGTGAGCCCGTTGGCCCGGTTGATGGTCTCGACTCGGATCCGAGTACCGCCAAATCTTCGTCATCAAATATAGTCAGCAGCGATGCGCCCCCTGTCGACACTAACCGGCCCATGGTTCCTACTAAGCTAGTCTGGCGCCAAGGTGGTGAGCGTGTCTATGTGACTGGCACTCCGTTCCAATGGAACCGCAAACTGCGCATGTACCCTGTGTAAGATTCTTTGGTCATGATAGCTCAATGGCAAACCATATGTACTAACCTATAAAATAGCTCTGGCAAACCTGGCTGCTTCTCTGTCACCATCCCAATTCTTCCCGGAACCCACCATATCCGTTTCCTTGTTGACAACAAGATGCGCACTTCTGATCATATGCCAACTACCGTTGATCTTGGCAACAACTTGGTGAACTATATCGATGTCAGCGTCGACAAGCAGCCTCCTCGCTCTTCCCGATCCAAGACCCCCCAACGTACCACTAACACAAGTGACAACGCTGCGGTTGCCGGAGCTACGCTACAGACCGCTTGTAGCTCTGCTCAAGCTGCTGCTTCTCAGGCAGGTGCTTCTGCAGTCGCTGCTTCCTCAACGGAAAAGCCTGCGCCTCCTCGTGAGAACTCACGCCCTCCACGGACTCTACGCCAGCACAAGTTGCCGTCCCCTAGCAAGTACACCGTCGATATTCCACAGTACCTCAAGGACTTCGACATGCCTGAAGACTCGGAGGAGTACATGTATGCGGTGGCGGCGATTGAGAAGCTTTCTTCTCCCCCAACACTGCCTGGTTTCCTTGGAAAGCCCATCTTAAACGCTTCGCCAAGTGTCAAGGACGATAACAGTGTTTTGGCTATGCCTCCTAACCATTCTGTACTTAACCATCTGGCCACCATCAGCATCAAGAATGGTGTTCTTGGCGTATGTGCGACGACACGTTACCGCCAAAAGGTATGCTTCCCTGACCTACTAATACTCAAGCGTGTACCTATGCTAACAAATGGCTAGTTTGTGACTACTATCATCTACAAGCCTACCAACCCAGAAGAGGGCTAGGTGGCCATGATTTTCTAATCGTCAAATATCTCAAATGAATAAATACAAATGATCAAGAAAAATAGGGGCTGGCATCATTTCCTTAGGGTTTTTTCTTTTTTTCAATGTAGTGATTTTGCTATTAGTGAGTAATGCTGTAGATGTAGAATGTCTATGAATGTTTTGTTTTGATTTATTCATCAGATAGTTATATGTTTTATATTCTTGCGTTGATTTTTGCTTAATCTCTCCACTTGATATAGACTTCATCCGTGCGGAATCTCTGTGTACAACAACTATCCTCTAATGGTGTTCTAAAGCCTGTATCAAAGGCTAATAAACCAGCATGGGCAATCATGATACCGTTGTCGATGCAAAAGCGCTCGTCTGTAGCGTAGACACTGCCTCCTCTCTCCTGTACCATGAGGCCCATCATTTCCTGCAATCTCTCATTGCAGCCTACACCTCCAACGATCAATACCTGGCTGCTACCTACATGAGCCATAGCGCGTTCTGTGATTTCCACTAGCATGGCAAAGATGGTTTCTTGTAGAGTGAAACATAGGTCTTCGGGGGTGATGGTAGGGTCTGTCTTCATCTGAGTTGCTAGAATATCCGCAGCGGCTAGAATGCCAGAGAAAGAGCAATCCATTCCTTTAACAGTGTATGGTAGATCCAATAACCGGGTGCCCTTCTTGGCTAGTTGTTCGATGTTGTATCCCGGGGCAGGATCATTGCTTAGATTCAACGTCCGCGCAAACCGATCAAGACAATTACCGACAGCCGTGTCTAGCGTCTCACCAAAGATACGGTATCTATGCTCCGCATATGCGATAACTTGAGTATTTCCTCCGGAAACATACAACACGACTGGGTTCGTAGCACCAGTGATAGCCCGGCCCATCTCGATATGACCAACACAGTGGTTCACACCGACCAGCGGCTTATCCCATATCAAGGCCAACGTACGAGCACCGACCGCCACGCCCGAGAGTGGGGCACCCATTCCGGGACCTTGAGTGAAGCACACACAGTCAATGTCGCGAGGAGAAACGCCGGCGGCGGCAAGTGCTCGTAGAGCAACGGTCACGAACATGTCGCGGTGATGAGCGGCAGTGTCTTTGGGGAGGAAACCTTGGCCAGGTGGTGATACGTAGGTGTCTCTAATGTTGGAGAGGATAGTTACTTTAGGGTTGGTCGGGTCGCCTTCGTGGAGAATTACGCCAATGCCGAGTTTATTGGCGGAACCTTCACAGCCTAGAGCCATGCGGCCCCGCGACTGCTTTTTGCCAGAGGAAAGAGACATTTTTTAATATACTTTCTCTTGTATATTCTAAGGATGAGTAGCGAGAGTTCGGGATGAATGATGATAAGTATGGTGCAGATATCAGAATCAAGGTAAACAGAGTACAGACTAAAAAATACCAGTGCAGAATTAGACCCTGTCCTTTCTCCTCTAAGTTGACGAAGTCAACTGTGGATCCCGTCACTCCTAATTTGGGCAGTTTCTACTCTGGAAGGCAAACAAAAACATATATTGGGTTTACAGGTTTGTAAAAAAAAATGTACCTTGTGATCGAACAGCACATACCCTTGAGATTTGTCTTCTTTCTACGGCATGACATCATACACTAAAGAATCCAAGGTATTTGCTTTGTTTCGCCAGTTTGTGCTGTTTTTATGTGATCAGAGGAGGAGGGGTCATTCGTAATATCGTAACACCTTTTTCTTGGTGACTTGTAGCATTTTTCCTCTCTTGGTTGCTGTCTCTTCTCGCCGTACTTTCTTTCTGGCGTTGCACACGGCCAATCACATGGTAGGTGGTGACATGTACCCGCTTTTCCGCTTCGTTTTTAGATAAACGGTGAAAACTACCTTGCCTTACCATCATTCTTTCGCCGCAGTATTAAGATCCCAAATGCTTTTCTTAGATAGTCAGCCAGAAATTCAACGAGTCTACATTTGTACAAACCCGCCCACCACCTATCTTCCCGTCAATCGAACCCCTGTCAAGCTTGCCTAATTACATGCTTGTTGGTTTGCGCCTGCTTCTATGAAGTCCAGTTCGAAAGAGACCAGACAGATCACAGACAATCCCCTTGAACTGTCACTTTCTTCACTGGCGAGTTGGTTAGTTGCATGCTCACCTTTTTATCTTTTCTATTTATTCGTTTCTGTTCTTATCATCGGCTATCCAGGAAATGTTAGCTGTTCTCTTTTTTCCGTGTCTAGCTCTGCCTTCCAGCCCATCACCAAATCATCTTCCCGGTCTCTTTTTTCGCTTTTGTCTCCTTTCAGGAGCAACCCCATTCTTGGCGCTAGCTCGTAGTGGTGCTCATTATCTCCAAGCTTTTCTTTGATGAACACTCGGCTTTTCCAGCTCTCTCCTACTCGTTCTTGTCTCCGAGTCTGATGATACCAGGAACCTGATTTTGTTCCGAGGAAAATCCCCAAGTCTAACGCCACATACAAACTTTTCTTTCTCAGACCAATATCAACAGTATAGTGGCTATCATCCCTTAGGTAACTGATCTAGGTCCTGATATAAATCACAGCATGAGCCCCGAGCGGCCACTTTTGGCTATAGGTTCGTTTGCTGCCTTTCGTTATCCTTCCCCTCTCATCATCAGATATACGTACTACGTCATCAGTATGACTATGTTTCGCCCAGATATGGCCACGACTATGGCTTGAATTTTCTAGCTACCATGTGCCTATCACAAATCTAGCGTCTATCAAATCCCACCTCTTCTTTCCAACATGTTGAAAAGGCCAGAACAAACTGATATCGGGTTAGTTGCTCGATATATCTATATGGGTAGTACGCTATCTTGGTGCTATTTACATGTGCGGCCACATCTGGGCCTGGGCCTGATATGTACCACCATCGATCGATTTAGCTTGATATCAAGTTTTACTCGGTTCAAACGCATTCTACGTCCACTGCCTTCGCGTTCTTTTTCTATCTTCAAGTCCAATATTTCACAACATGCAACATTCTATTTCTCCAGTGAGAATCCTTCAATGGTCATCGAATCAAAGCAAAACTTTTCTATTTCATAGCTTCTAGCCTACTTTTTTACTCTTGTATAGCTAGTTTTCTTGCCACACGCTAAGTACACAATATCAAACATTCATTTTCCCTCCTCTTTACATCCAACACCTACAGAATCTACTTTTCAACTTCGATCATGTGTGGCTTCGATATACTGCTGTAAAATCATAGTGCTTATCAAGCCTTTATATCATCTCCTCGAACAATAAGCAGCAGGCATGGACCAGGTTTTGGCCCTTCTTAGTCATGGGTATCAGGTCATGGCTATTGCCTGTTTCAATCATTTGTTTGTGTAAAAGTTAATATCTATTCAGCCTAGCAACAAAGTACTACAACCACACTTGCATTTTTACCTCTGCCTAGCATCAACAATTTCTCTCGCTCTTTTGATCCTATTGCAAAAAAAAACAATATTTCATCTCCCACAACTACGACCCATCCCACAAACAGTTATATCCGCTCCACTCTGCTATGCTGTCATTGAATTGCTAAGTTCCTTGTTTTATGGCCTGCTTATTATTCCAACCTCTCTAGTTGCTAGCGGCGGTGAAAAAGGCAAAAAAAAAACCTAACTACGTAACTTAGCCGAACAACTCACAAGTTTACACATCATCACTGATCACTGACAGTAAATATTACAGCAAAGCTTTTGGGCAGGCTTGAAAGCTCATGCTCTGGTTTTTTTTTCTATTTCAAGATTTGTGTGCGTTGACGCACAGTTTTCTTTTATGAATATCTACTACTACCACTGATACTACTACTAATGGTTTTGTCTTGACTAGCTTATATTTGCCAATACCCACCGTATAGCTCCTCGAAAGAGGGTTCCGAACGAGTCGAAGAATTATTTCCAACAAAGCTACAAAAAGATACCTCGGCCCGGAACAGCAAAAGAAAATTTGTTTAGCACCTTGAAAGCATACAATCTTCTCTGATACACCTGCGACCAAGCTATACCCAAGACTGATAACATTCTTTTGTTCGTCACAATCTTGTCCCATATTTAGAAAGCCAGCACGGCTCTCGAGAGTCAAAAAAAACGAGTGATGGGAAACTCCACAAGCCATAAAGATAACGCCGTCATTTCCCACCACCTTGGGCTTTTGGTACACCTTGAACCCCATTCCCAGCCCAAAAAAATGATGAAAAAATTACTATCATCCCCGAGAGAGTTCTCGAATGGAGTTACAAAAAGAAAAAAATGTTATAGGAGAATGGTTTCTTAGTGATACAGTGACGCCTGACTTTATCGTTGTTCGGTATACAGGACAAGAATATGATGGCCGATTTGGAAATACATGGTAGCGTCTTGGTTCATCAACCTTGGTATGTGTAACAACGCCCAACCATAATCTTGTCTCTGCCAACCGCACACGTCAGTCAGGTCGTCCGTTGGCCCGAAAGCGAGCCAAGTTTAAAAAAGAAAAAAAAAGATAAAAAATGATGCAAGGGGCTATGGGTATTAAAAACAATAGAAAAAAAGAAAAGAAGATCAGCAAAAAGAGATCAATCTTTGCAGACACACTAACTCATGTCTTAACTTGCTGTGCAATCTGCTGTTGCTGCTGCTGTTGAGATACCGCCTGAGCCTGAGCCTGAACTTGAGCGGCCTGAGCCTGAGCCTGAGCACGCGCCTGTTTAGCTTGAGCATGAGCAACTGCGAGGGCCTGCGCCTGAGCTGCTTGTGCTAGAGCCTTTTGCTGCTGCTGCTGTTGAAGAGCCAAAGCTTGGAAATGAGCTGCGTTAGGCTGACTTGGAGCTTGAACCCCCCCTGCTGCCGCTGCCGCTCCTGCTGCTGTAGTTGTTGCTCCTGCTGCAGCGGCCGCCGTTCCTACCCCTTGAGCTGTGGTTGGGTGGCCAGCACGCGCTGCAGCCAATGCCGCGGCTTGGGCATTAAGTGTTGCTTGGTCTACCGGTTTACGGTAGTACGAAACAGACGGTATAGACATGTTCACTCGGAACCGCATCGAGTCTAACGCATACGGATCTACTTCATACGACCCTCCAAATTCATCTTCAGAGTCTGAGTCATACTTCCATCGATCTGAGTATTCCTGAGTATCATTTGCATCCTCACTGTCATACCGCTTCGTCACCCCACGTCGATCGACCCAGAGTCGATTGAGTCGCCCTATGCGCCGGCGAAATGTTGACGGCGGTTGTCTTGATATACTATAGTGTTGAGCCATGTGCGAAGATCTACTCTCAGAATGCAAACCTGGGAATCCGGCAAAGAACTTGAACGTCGGCGATGCCAGCCCGTGTCGGCCGGCCGGATGGTTTTCACTATGTCTCAATACAACCAGATCATCGTTTTCCTCTTCAACTTCTTCCTCATTTTCGTCAAGATCCATGGTATCTGATGCCGCAGATCCTGGTGGCGTGAGAAGATATTGGTTGAACGCTGAGCGATAGCTATGATCATATCCAGTGTCCAAAATTTGTGGTAACGCATCGCGAGTGAGATCCACGTAGTTTTGGTTCCACTTGCGGTGGTTATGGCACTTAGTCTCGATATCCGCCCGCAGCTCATTATCCTTCTCTGCCAGGACATCATCCAACATAGCAAGATCTGACTCGTTGTTCGCTGGCCGAGGTTCTGGCTTTGGTATGGTGACACGCGGTGGTGGAGGTCTTTGGATAGTGGGGGCGTCGGGAAGCTTGCGCTTTTGAGGCTATGGAAGTCTTTGTTAGCAAATGATCGCGCCCAAAGGCAATCCGAACTAAGGGTGTACGAACTTTTTGGTGAATGAGATCTTCATCTTCGCCCTTGATATTCAAGCGAATCTTCATTTCTTTCAACTTCCTCCGCTGTTCGAAGATGGCTTTGTCAAAACCTAACAATTCGTTTTTTAACGATTCACGTTCAGCAGAAAGTATGACAAGCCGTCTACCATCTTCCAACTCGCGACGGAGTCTCTTGAGTTTCTCTGCGATCTGGGCATCGCGTGCTCTAGTTTTACGAGTCTGTCTAGCTTCTCTTCTGCGGAAACACACATATGGGTCTGCATCATCGGTCTCTTGGTGAATCTCAAATTTGAGGGTCGGGTGGATGGGATGATTTTCACCGGCTATACGACGGGACTTCCAGTGCTCATATACTGCTTTTGCATGAGGCATGATTTGCGTTGCACCAATGTCATTGAGTGCAGGCATCATTTGGTCGTAACCGACAATGTGATTATCGATTGCTCCGAATGGTGCCTGCTCGCTCGCCGTGGACTCAAAAGCGTCCATGATGAGCTCAAAATTGTCATCACTTAGGTGGGCATTGGACGCTCGTTGGGAATTGTATTGTCTCAAGAAATCGTTATCTTCCTTAGTCATATCATACAAGCATCCAATGCACTCCTCTACAGTCTGCGAAAAGCGGATATAGTTGCATGGTGTTGTGAAGTTTGGCGGGTACAGGCCGTCATAGTTTGCATCGCTTGGTTGTGGTGGTGGCACTGGAATTTCCTGATCATTACTTGTGCCAGCTTCATTCAAGATGGTTTGCAAGTGATACTCCTATAGGTCAGGTAAGTAACATTAGCAATGTTGCGCATTATACGACAGCTTGATTTGCAGTACACGATGCGCCAGTGCTGCATCTGAAAGCGCCGTTGTGGTTGTTCTGGTCGCAAAGGATTTGGCACGTGATTTCTGCATTTATTATGTTCACGTGATCATGCACGTGACATTGGCAACGCGATGTGTCACAACAAGCTCGGCGGTGAGGGAAAACGAAGAGATATAGCGATGCGAAAACGTACCTTTTCCTCGGCTTGCTCAACGCCAGTTGCAATTTGAGTATCTGTAACAAGTTGCTCATATTCACCTTCCTTGAGTTGATCTTCTTTGAGGACAGGAAGCAATGTTTTGGCGTTGAGCTTTTTGACTCTGACTTTGCGTGTCGACATTATGGACATGGGGGGCGGAAACGGCAGAAAAAAATATTAGGGGGAAATCGGTAATCAGTCAGGTAAGGTAGATTGACTGGCGAAAAAAAAAGAGGGGGTAAGTACGGCTGCCTCAAAGGACAGCAACGACGAGAAACCGACAAAGGGGTGAAAAAAAGGCGTCAAGCCTCCGGAAAAAGTCGATTAGCACATAAATAAAGACATCAAGAGTTGAAAAATAAATCTCAAATCTCGATATGATGGGGTGTTTTGGTGGTGATTTGATGAGTTGAAGTCGTCGCTGATAAAAAACGCTCTATCAAACGTGGCGCGAAAAAGAGCTTTTTTTGTTGATTATTATTATTTTCCTGGCTTTGCTTCTGGTCCGTATCATAATCTGACTGAGGCAGCAGAAAAAACTCTTTGCTAACTGAAAACAGTCCCAGGTTGAGACAGCAAAAAAAAAAAGGCAGTAGGAGAGGAGAAGGGGCACGCGGTTCCAATTCTGATAAGGGCAAGAAGTACTCTGCACGCAAATATTATACGAAGATATACTTAGAAAAGCATGGGTCTGCTAACAAATATGGGGCTCTGAAAGAGGCCAAGTGGATTGGAAGAAATGAAATTGAGTGCTAATTGCGGCACGCTTTTCGCTATGGCAATAATTATGTTTACTGTGTCGTTTTTCTACAGACAGACGCGACTGCCATTTTGCAGTCAATTTCAGGCTAAGCAATATAGATCACGTGTTGTCGAACATTCGCCAATTTTTGTTTCGCTGCTGGAGGCCTTTGACAGAGGGAGCTTCTCTTTCTATTGTATCTCGTATGTACATCCCAATTATTTTTTGTAATTCTTATATATACCATTAAAAGTGCTTATTTTGTGTAGTCATCGCGCCACTCACTAGTGTACTAATATATGCATGTTGAGATTGTTGACGCTTCCGTCTAAATAGGAAGAAAAACAAAACGCAAGCCTTAAAATCAATAAACAAGTCAACATCAAATATGTACATAACATTTATTCCTGTATTTATGTTAATCTTTGTGCACATCTGACTTATGCAAATGCTGTTGTCATGGTTGTGTTTTATCAAAGCCTAGGGGTGTTTTAGCAAACTAGGAGGTTCTGCTTGCTTTGAGGCAGTCCAGGTTTCGTCTAGCTAAGGTTAGCAAAACTCCTGAAAGAGCAATTCGACGACGACTTACTTCCTTCCTGCTTGCCCATAGATTATTTTTGATATCAGTGAGACTTAAAGATCTCAGGTTGTCGTTGTTCTCATATTGATTTCAAGTCCAATACTACATAATTGGCTAGCCTTCCACGACTCAACCTCATCATCTACTTCGTTGGATTATCACTATCTAATCAGTTGTCTTTTTCCATAAAAATACTACCCCTCACAGTCTCGTCCTTGGTGACGAAATCACATCAACGAACGACTTTGACAGCTCCGAAGAGCTCCCAAATCCGTCATAACCTCTCAACATACATATATACACTTTTTCAGTTACAATGGGCAACACCACTAGCGCCGTGTTGGACGATATCGTCGAGGGATCCAACTGTATGTAGTGCCCTCTACTTTGCCAAGAATCAAGTCATGATCACACGACATGTCCTACATCATGCGCAATTGTTCGCAACTAGTCGCATCGGTGTGTTGTATATGTAAAAGCTAACATAGCTTTGCTTTGCAGTCGATAGAGAAGAGGTTGATCGCCTACGGAAACGCTTTATGAAGCTAGACAAGGTACGAATGATAACGACGAGGCGCATAACAATATACAACTACCATCAGCATGTTAACATGAATATTTTTTACTATGTAGGACAACTCTGGTACTATTGAGCGCGATGAGTTCCTGAGCCTTCCCCAGATTTCTTCCAACCCTCTGGCAACAAGGTACGTACCCGCCAGGCTACGTCGCAAGATAGCATTACAAAGGATAATTACATAGTGAACTAACCACCCTTATGTCATATAGAATGATTGCCATCTTCGATGAGGATGGTGGTGGCGACGTTGATTTCCAAGAATTCGTTTCCGGTCTCAGCGCTTTCAGCAGCAAAGGAAATAAGGAGCAGAAGCTGCGCTTTGCCTTCAAGGTATACGACATCGATCGTGATGGATACATCTCCAATGGCGAGCTCTTCATCGTGCTTAAGATGATGGTAGGCGAGAACCTGAAGGACCAGCAACTTCAGCAGATTGTCGACAAAACTATCATGGAGGCCGATTTAGATGGCGATGGTCGTATCAGCTTCGATGAGTTTACCAAAATGGTAGAAAATACCGACGTGAGCATGAGCATGACTTTGGGTAAGTCACAATCACATCATCCCCACAACCCTATCGTATCCAAGTCACTGTTGAGGAAACATACTAACATTACGTCTAGACTCTTTCTAGCTTTCATATACAATCGTGTCCCTTTCTACTTCTTTTTCCCTTCCATACCTTAGTTATCATACCAGCTGTTTTTCCCTTCTTTGGACTGATATTGTGTCATCTATCACCCTTAGTACTTAACGTCTCAACTGTCTTCTATCTATCTATCTTCTTATGCATTCAATGAATTATACAATATCTACTAGTTTCCCAGGTCATATTATCTATCTGAAATCACTGTTGAAGGAATGCTATCTGTAGTACAACTAAGCCTTATAGATCAGCTCCCGAAAAACAGCCAACGACTCGCGGTTTGAAAGATATACAATTCTAACCGCAGACTCTTCAATTGTTGTGTTTTTGGTTGCAAGTTATTAATATCTTGGCTTGGAGGGATTTATACAATCCTAAACATGTAAGTGAGGCAGTGATGCAAAAGGGCATATCTATCACTATTGGATGTGTACATGTAAATTGTCGGTATTATCATAACTAAGTAAGTAGTTGGTTACAGGTAAATAACTGCATGTAATTATGTTTTTTTTGTACTTAGCTATAGACATTCTAAAATGCTAGTTTGAATGGTGGTCTCAAGCCAATGACAGTATCTGTTGCTAATCAATCAACTACAAAAATGTCATCTTTTTCACTTACAACTATGTTCAACACAATTAATTGTATTTCGTTAGCAGGTTGAATGAGACATGTTCAAGGTTTTGTTCGAGCTGATATGATTTACATCAATAGGGTTAACATGGCTTATTAAAGTAAAGGGTTTACCGAGTTACAGGGAACATAAATAACCCTAGCAGTATCGTCAAAACTCGCCAGACGTACGCATTTTTTATACGCTTCGGATTGTGAGCTTAAACTCACCCCTCCAATCTTCCTTCTGATAAATTTGTGTGTTAGAGCTAGCTCAGGCAACTAAGAAGAAGTCTCTAGCAGCCATTGGCCTATATTAGGTACCAGAACACCCCTCAAAGGTGCATTCATTAGGCCAACTTACTGGCCTGATGTAGGGCTTGATGATGCCTGTAAATGCGCAAATGCGTATTTATAACCCGTCCTATGGAGGCCCAGAACCCCCTCAATTTGTAAAGCCTTGGCCGTCAGTTCCCGCTTGGACACTCTTGCTCACTTGTTATAGTTGTAACTGATCACTGAGATGGTGAAATTCTCTGGGTTGAGATAGGAAAAGAAGGAGGAAGGGAATAGACGTTTAGATTCGTATCTGGATTTCCTTGTGACATTGAGACGTGAAATCATAAAGAGACGAAGAAAAACCAATAAAATAGATGAAGGATCTCAGTGTGGGTTTTTCCATATACGGACGATGATATTCGAAAACATTCAAAGTCAACAATGTTTTAAAAGGGATCATGTCGCCTAGATACACTTTGTACAAAGAGTAAATTGACGTCGTCCTTTGCTACTGAAAGACCAATTAGTTGAAACAGATCGACCTCCACGCACGCCCCCCGTGGGCCTTGTTAGATTGGAGTAACCGACCTTCAAAAAGACAAAGTACATGTATGTTGTACATATGTGATGTAGTATACCAACCTAGAAGCATACATGTACACACGCAGGGCAAAGTCACAATGTACCACCAGCCGTACCATCGGCCACCCTCAAAACATCAGATAAGTCAAGGTTAAGATCAATGTAGTAACAGCTTGGGTTCTATCACCGATGAATGATCCCAAGTGCCGAAAGTTACTTAGACTTGGATGTTAAATAATAAAATTAAAAAAAATCCCCAAAAAGGCCGATCTGTGCTACAACAGAAAGTTTAATTCTTTTTTAAAAAAACCCATGGACCAGTCTCCTGGATGTGATGATATCATGTTTACTTCGACGTACAGTGTATAAACAATACAGCAAAACAATAAACTACAAAGTGATGCCTTGGATAGGTTTTCCAAATTGAAGTTATACCCAAGTCGTTCTCGTATTGTACGATATAAAATTATATATAACGACATTTGAGGCGACTCGCAAGCCATACATTGAAGATATACTTCCATTTTTTTTCTCCTTTTTTTTTTCTTTTTGTGGTTGTGCTGCTGTTTCACGAACCACCACCACTAGCTGATATGCAGGGCCTTAATGCAAGCTGGGCTACCAACATCATGTCTCGCAAAAACAAAACCGAGGAAAAAATATGGTTTTTGCTACCCTGTGTACACATTTTTTTAGTGTGACTTATCTTCTAGAACTAGGCAGTGATATCGATATAGAGATGGAATATTAGGAATCTCTTGCAACAAAGAAACTGAACACGAATAGTTATGAATGGATAACGTCCAAAACGTTCATGAATGATCTGTTAGAGGCACTCTTAGTCGAGCAGAGGGACAACATAGGTAGATCCGAGTTTCTACGGTACAATAAATAGCGACAAGAGAACTGTAAAACAGCGCAGTCGAGTGCGTAGTCACTTAGAAACACTGGCCAATATATCATTGAATATATGATGATCTAGAATATAGAAGCAAACTATCGTTTAGCCCTACACGAACAAACGAAAAAGTGGTCTATAAAACGACCTTCAATTTAGTCGTTGACCTGTTCCATTGCATATACGGTGTTTTCAATGGCTGTAGATGAACGAAAGTTAGCTTCCTGTATCTTTTTTGGTTTCTTCCATTATCTTTGTGATTGTACACAAGATTGTTCGTAGCTATGGTTTTAAAAGAGTAGCGTGATGTTTCAAATCTTACCTCCGATGAGCTGATCTTCCCAAACACCATACTCATAATCAACCAAACCATGAGGTTCTACACTGTTGCATAGATCGACAATTGCGTTACCACCTGCTTGGATCTGGCTGCTGGTAAGACAAGGGTATTTTCCTGGCTCACATTCCCCATTCAAAACATCAGTATTTAATTGAACGAGAGAGAGCCAGCAGTGGTTGAAGTCACGCCATAGTTGAAGACGGCCTTCACGTTTGCCTTCATCATCGAGGTGGAAGCCTATTTACTTGCGTTAGGATAACAGCATATTTATCATATTAAAAAAAAGCACATAAACGACGAAAATACATACCCATTTCAACAGTATTTGTCTTCACCCAGTTGGCTAGATCTAGTAGCCAACTTAGAGCGGTAGAAAAATCCATAGACTGAATGGAATCATAGGCAGACCTTGCCTTAGACCGGAAAGCCTCCATACGAGCCTCATACTCGTGATCAGGCAGTGCCAAGGGGCCGGTGGATTGAGGGGGGACCGCTGCGGTAGAGGCTTCTCCTTCTCTTCTAGATACTTGCTGACCAGTGATTGCCAGAGCAGCTAATTGCTGATGCGGGTATTGGGTTAGTGGTGCTTGATAAACTGGAGAATCAACAGTAGAGGCAACAGAAGCCGGCTCAGACTGTTGGAAATAGTTTTGACCTTGAATTATGGGCGTCATATCACGGTATGAATAAGGTGATGGCTGCGAAGCCTGATACCCAGCATACATCATGTTGTTGCCATATTGCTGACGGGTCGGATCATATGATGGATAAGCGACAAACTGCTGCGAAGCAGATTGCGTGCTAGGGTAACCTGGATAGTTGTCAGGACGCGAATCGCGAATGGTGATAGAATTGCCTTGTGTCCGATCTGCCGTTATATCGCGGGGAGGGTCGTTATACGGTTGCCGTTGATTACTGGGGCCAGCCTGGGGATGATCGTAGCGTCTCCGCTGATTGGGGTTGGACATTGTGGTCGTGGGGGAAGGGGAGGGGGGGGGG
>LJZU01000034.1:0-24561 GCA_001513805.1 Davidsoniella virescens
TTCCCAAGAGACCGATAGTTTTTTTTTTTTTTTTTTTTTAATTCATTAATCTTATTGAGCTATCTAGAGCTATGAAGATGTTTGTCGGTATGTTACTTGGTAAGTGCTTGGTCTTTTTCTACTTTGTTTTCTTCTACTACTTCCAAGATCGTGCGGCAACTACCACATTATTACGATTCGGTATCTTTTACGATAGTCGTTTAAGATGTCAAGGCTGTGATATAGTGAGCAATGGAATGTTTCCAAGAAGTTATATGTTGAAGGTCACTTGAATTGGATCATGATGACAGTCATACTTCTATGCCAGCAAGCCTATCACAAACAGATATCTAAACAAACAAATCGAAAAAAAAAGACAGACGTGATGTAGACAAACTCACGAGTTCTTCGCCATCACCCGGCAAACGGGATGATACATCCCAATCAGGATCCGTGGTTTCTACAATCGCAAGTCGGTGTACTAGGTACAACGCGAAAGACGGTAGGGTGCTATCTGGTCCAAGTACCTGTGACCCTGAGCACTATCCATCCCGTTCGCCTGTAGGCTGGCAACATATCATCAGTATACATAATATTATTTGAGGAGAGAAGAAACAAAAAGAGAAAAAACATTCCAAGAGTTAAAAAAGCCACTCGAAAGAAAAAAAAATTGGGAAAAAAGAAGCCGGCCTTGGATCGCAAAAGCGTGTTTAAATTGTCGGTCCCAGTAAGCGATGTAGTCCCCACTAGCGTCGCTGGTTACAGCGCTAGCCGCTATTCTGGAGTCATCTTAGTGTGTTCTGCTGGCACTGCCCAGGGGCCCAAGCCGCTAAAGGCTCTTCTACAATGGGCTTTTAGACTACCATAACAAAGACAGAAATAATGAAAAACGCAGTAGAGCTAAACAGATCCTGATCCTTTGGCATTGAGAGCAAACTTGGCCTTGTTTTTTTTTTCCTCAGACCAATTTTTTTCCCAGAGTACCAAAAGCCAGCTCGAAAAAAAGAAGAAAAAAAGTAAGTTCACCCACAATCTCAATTACTTTTTGTTTTCTATGCTGTGCATAGCCAGAACCAGTGCTTATTTCCATCAAATTCATAATTTTTTTTTTCACTTTATCGCGTTCATTATGACACTAGCTTTGCCAGCGTTCATTTCATCTTCGCTCGGCTCAACTAAGCACAAAGCCTCCGGAATCACGGTCTAATTTTCTTTTGTTTGTTTACTTTTGGCTCTCAATGTTTCTTACCCTCTTTTTCTTTCTTGTTGTTTTGCTCATTCTTGGCTTCATTAACGGGAAGCATTGACCAAGCTACAAATCCGCGTCGATCCTTCTCCGTCGCCTACTAATAGTTGGGACCTGAATCATGATATGTATTGATTGACTAACTACATACTAACTAATTTTTTGTATTTTGTCAGCATTTTTACTTGATTTCAAAAATCTACAAGTTCAGCAACAGCCGCTTTATTGTCTGTGCATCATCTTTGGCGCCCACTTCCGCTAAGTCTTAGTGCTCGGTTCTACATACTATTAGTATGTATACTTACACATGCAGTCATAGCCCTTATTTTACTTGCTACGCCTTTCTTGCTGTCTTCTTCTTCTTCTTCTTCTTCTTCTTCTTCTTCTTCTTCGTTGTGCGTAGCATTTTCTCAACTTGCATAATAGTCCAATCAACCAGGCGTCGGACCACATGCCCATAAATAACATAAAAGTTCTCCTATCTTGTGATGACTGAACAATATATCAGCCATATGTCTAGTCTTATAGTTTATATTCTCATATACATAACTTCCCCCAAATACAACTCTTGTCACCGTCACCGTCGCTGCTGACCAGATCTCATCCCTCTGCCATACTGTGTGCATGAATAAACCCTTTGCCCAGTCGATAGGCTTTTAGGTGTTTGATATCTCGCTCTCCTGCAGCCAATGAAACCCAACTCGCCCTGAATGTTTCCTCCTTTCTCTACCTTGAAGTGAGGGATCACCATGAACCACTGGTAGTGGCTTGCGTGATAAATGCCATATATACACGTCTCGACGCTTGATACTTATAACCTACACCATCCTTTTTCGACATCTTAGAATTTCTCCCATTCAATGCCACCTAGGCTCATCTTATCGCTGCCACTACTACTCTTTGCGGTATCGATCTACCTATCTCTCGGTAGAGGACCTAGGATCTATCTATCTCTATAGTTTTCTGATATCTACTGAGAGGCTCAATGCTACACTACTCTATAATCCCGTCTCCTAACTCGGCCTAAATCAGGCTCTTTTGTACACTACTAAGCCCTATACTATTACTTGAGCCCCCCCGTCTTAGAGACTAGACAGCGATTAGGATATGTCAGCAATCACCAGGCCCCTTGTATGGCTGAGGGAGCATGCTCAATGAGTAAAATGTGACTTAACCTATTCTATACGACGTATCTATATGTATATAACCCCCGGCATCGAAAAGATAAATACAGGCCACTTGGTTGTTTTCTCCTTCTCAGCCAAACAAGAAGTTCTGTTAGTGAGGGCCATGTTCATAGAATGCTCCTTGCAAAGTAAATTGACGACAAGTGGCAACCTGTCTAGCTTCTCTGTCAAAATATGATCATTTCCACCGTCATTATACACTCCTTTAATTACTTCTATTGTATGCCTTACCTCACAGGTAACGTCCACATTTGCCTTGCAGGACCAGCAAGTCTAACTAGTAACAATGACTTACAGCATTCCCGGCACTAATTGTAGCGTTGTACCTTACAGGCAGGACTTTTAGCTAGTCTTGATATGGCATGCCTGCGGCTTATCCAACCCTCCAGATGATAATTGTTTTACTGAAATGATAATGTATATCGTTTGTAATCAAAGATGGTTGTTTTTTTCTTTGGGATAAATCATACCATCTAATACAAGTCCCTGGAATGCTAATAGCTTAGCCACTTACTGCTCATGCAATATAAACTCTGATGTTTTGTTTGCTTCAACACGCTACTACCATATCTTCAGCCGATGTTAATACGGTCAAGAAACAACATGGCACGCTATATATCCATTAGCTCAGCAATCATAGTTGTTAAAGAGAAGTCAACGGAAGCAGAGATCAAGAAGCACAGCAAACAAGGATCATCTTGAATTCTTTTCTCCCAAAAGTCAGCCCCTGGGGAAAACCTTGCAATACCCCAAACCCATTTATTTCTAGTTTTTTCTCTTCTCTTTTCATGTCTATCTTCCTCATTTACCCTACCTTTAGATCCGTCTCGGCACGCATTATCTATCCAGTTCAACGTAAATCGTCACATTAATTGTTAATCTTTTCCTGTTTCTAGCTTTTATGGTTAGGTCTTGAACCGTGGAATCAACTGAAAATAGATACAACCAAGAAAACTTAAAGGCAAAAAAATCTAGATGGTATTACGCCTGCCCTTTATCTTCTTTTTTGGTCCTACTACTATGTTTTCTTTGAGCTTGATCCCTCCCTTTTTACATATATATGTATTACGTATCTATGTATAATATGTACTTGGATTTTCAATTACATTCCCTAGTTATAATATCAATTTTGTAGGTTTTTTTTAAGGGCTTTCCGATACCAAGTCTGTACATTGTTGAGAACAAGACGTCACATGCGTAACTTGAAGATTATTATGTTTCTTTGCGAACGTTCAAGTAGAAAAAGACTTGACTAACGATTGTTCATACTCACATCGTTAATTTATGCTGGTCACCAGCTGTATCAACCCTAACCCTTGTGACATATCTAGTTTAAATTTTGATCGTGAACACTATAAGACTGAAATGACTACATGTCTTGTCAATCTATTCGTAACGTCGTATATGCGCACAACCACCTTTTCCGTGATAATTCCATCTTGTGACCAACCTTAAGATACGAGATAACAAAGAACCCGGACTAGTTCCTGCTTAGTTCATACACGGTGAGCTCTTACTACATGGAGCCGGAGATTGAAATATAAACACATATCGGTGACCCTAACACCAAGGAACGGTTTATTCTATTCTTCTCTTTTGATACTATTTTTGATACAGTTTGTGCTACGCGAGAAGCAAGTATCCAATAGTAGATATACAGATGGCTGTATGAAAATGTGCATGGAACCACCCGCGTGTGGCTTGGTTGGGTAGCACATTGGTTAGCAGACTGCAGTATCATCAGAAGATACCGATAACAAAAAATAGAAAAATCAAGCATGGAACGAATGATATGCATGTGTTGTCTTTGGTGGCTGTTTGAACTGCTCATGTTGTGTAAATCTGAGGGGATATTGTATGCTGTCCTGTTCATCGTCGTGGATGAAGTTTTTTGCTAAGCTAGAACTTTTGATCGTACCTGTGGCGTAGAACAGCAACAATATTGTCTCTCTGTTGGTATAGATACTTTGTATGCGTTTGTACGTCAGGAGTAACGGGAAAATATTGAGGAAATATATTGAATAATCACTATACATGAAACGATATGTAGATCAGATGCATCAAAGAAGATACACTACTGCATATAGTGAGCATCAAGCTCTGCGATCACTATGCAGCATTGATCTTCGATATTATAAGCAGAGATATCAATGGGGATGAGACACAGTTATGTATACATCATGTACACAAGAGTAGTAGTTGAAGAAGGGGGGCAAAGGAGGGGGAAAGAGGGAAGGAAGTTCTCAAGTGATTGAAAGACGATCTGATAGTTCAAGTGCCAAAGAAAGGCATAACCTGTATTTGCTTCTAGAACAGAAACTCTTTCTCTTTTATTACAAGACATCACTGTGTATACAACTATGCATTTCCAGTATAGAAACTCTCTAAGGCGAAGTACTACATATGTCTCTGATATGTGTGGCACATGAGGAGGGCATAGACTAGGGATGCCGATACAAGGATACATGAGACAAGTATATCGTCCCTCTGGCATCAGCTTAGACTGTGGAGATAAGAATGGGAGAGATATTGTTGTAGATGGCATGAAGTCAATTGTAAGCGTGACACGATTTGGTCCGACTTGTGCGTAACTACTGGTCGAGTAACTATGACTTGAACATGTGATGATGAACAGCTTGAGGATGAGGGATTTAAGTGATGTTGCTTGATTGAAAGATAATGGAAGATAGTATCGAATGGTATAGATCGGTATAATGTATGTTCGTTGCTATATACAGCTAGTACTATGTAATGCATTCAAGGTCATACCAATGAACGTATGTTCAAGAGGTATTAAGACCTCAATGAATGAGAAAAGAAACAACCGAAGATATAAAAGCAAAACACGCGGCCAAATGGAGGTTAGTTATGAAAAGCCAGGTTATGCCCTATTTCTGAGTGGCCAAGAACTCCTCGCTGAGCGGCCACGTAGTGTATCCGTCGCTAGACTGAGGGATATAGAACTTCGAGCGGTCGTACTTGGTCAATGGCAAGTTCTCGCGAATACGGAAGACTAGATCCGGGTTGCTGGTGAAGTAGCGTCCCATGACGATAGCGATATTTCTATCAGGGAAATCCAAGATGCGCGAACGGGCATTATCGCCCGTGAAACCACCGGATAGGAACACCGGTGAATCAGATTTGAAGGCGGCAATAAGCGGCGTGTTGTCCTGGCCCTCCGGAGTAGCAGCTCTGTCCTCAGTACCAGAGACACGGGGCTCGACTAGATCCATGAAGGCAACCTTGAGAGCAGCTGCGGCACTGATCATGTGTCTGAACTGCTCAAAGGTTTCGGCGACAGTAGCCTGGCCTACATCGTTGAAAGTACTCCATGGAGAGAAGCGGATGCCGACACGGTCAGCGCCGACGGCATCAATGATGGCGGTCAAAGCCTCTAGAGCGAAGCGCGAGCGGTTTTCAACGGAGCCGCCGTATTCATCAGTGCGCTGGTTAGACGCGGCCTGAAGGAACTGGTCTGGGAGGTAGCCGTTGGCACCTAGATAGACAGGTTAGTGGATATACGTGAGCGTAGAGAGCAAAGACAGAAACTTACAGTGTAGCTGGACACCATCGAAGCCAGCCTCGATAGCGTTCTTAGAAGCTTGCACATAGGCATCGATAGCAGTCTTGATATCTTCCTTGGTCATCTCCATCGGAACCTCATCGGCCGGAGCATCTTTGAGCTTGATAGCACTGGGTGCATAGATCTTAGTGCCAGCACCCTTGGCCACAGCGTAGTATCCACCGCGACCCATGTTCCACAACTGGCACCACATAAAGCCCTTCTTCTCGTGAACGGCGTCCGTAATTCGCTTCCAGCCAGCAATCTGCTCAGGGGACCAGATACCACCGACATTGGGCAGACCGACAAACTGCTGCGACACATGAGTGCCCTCAGACATGATCATGGTGCCAGGGACACAAGCGCGCTGAGTATAGTATTCTAGAGATGATAGATTAGTTTGAGGTGCTCTTATGGAAATCATCTGACTGTGAATATGAGAATTCGACTTACCCTTCATGAGATCCGTGGGAACCCATTGATCAGTAGCCCGCAGGCGCGTCAGAGGCGCCATCACAATGCGGTGCTGAATCTCGGTTCTGCCGACACGCAGAGGAGTGAAGAGCTTAGAGTTGTCCGCCATGGTTGAAAGATTGATATCCTGCTAGTTGTGCTGATGGAGTATTAGAATATGAGAGATGGTAATGCTGCAAAGCACAAGATGGTTGACTTCGAAGAGACAGGACAGCGTGCGTCTTAAGTAGGCCCCGAAGCGGCATCAAGTTGATCCGACCAAATCTGTAGGACAGTCACGGAAGGATGGAGTGGATAAGCTAGAACGAAGGAAACAGAACCTCGAAGACAAACTTGACAGACACATCAACTTGCCGCTTGGTTTCAAGCCATTTAGGACCACTCATCATCTAATCCACACCAGGTGCACACAAACAAGAGCAACCAAAAGCCAAAATAAGCAAAAAGAGCTAAAGATTCCGTCGGAGGGATGTGGCCTGTCGAGTCGGAGGATTGTTTGTAAGCAAAAACGCTACGTTGTAGATAGCACAAATTTATCAAGTCAACTAGACAAGGGATCTTCGCCGAGGAAGACCAAAAAAGCGTTTCTATAACCAGCGATTGCAAATGCAGTTACATCTTGTAGTACGTAAATCCGGTAATATTCCCACTTGTAGCGTGATTTTCATGGCAAAAACCAGATTTATAAGCTAGATATGACGACATCAAAAAGGTGTGAGACTTGAAGAAGGATTTTATAGACTGTTTTTAAGCTGAGCTCTACGAAGGGTGTCGTATGATCTCAGTGATTTAGGTAGACGTAAAATATAATCAAATCAAATCGAACTTTACGAAGGAGGAATCTTTTTAGATTCCACTTTCCATTTCTAAGCCTCAAACTACAGTTTAAAAATAAAGAGAAAAAAGAGAAAAGTATACCATGTTCCTTTTTGTGGGGGAGACTTAAATAAGAAAGTCGTTTTTTTTCTAGCCACACAATCAGTATCTCAAGAAACTGCCTCGGCTCCTCTAAATAATGGTCAAATACAAAATTTTTTTTTTTAAAAAATTGATTTGAGATCAAAAGATAAGGTCTAACTGCGTAATCTGGGAATCGAACCCAGGGCTAATCGAAATCATTACCAGATGGCAACGATTAATGTTACCACTACACCAATTACGCGGGGCGTTGATCGATGATAAGACTTTTTTTTTATCACATCTCATAGATGAAACACAAAAGCAAGCATTCGGAAGGTACAAAATCAAGACAATGTATCACAAGATATAAAGGCAAACAGGAGTATAAAAATCAAAGTTAAGGGAGCTATAAGTCATAAATTAAGGAACTGTCGTTGGTGACTAGATACATAGTTGGGTGTAGATAACAAAAGAGCCAAGTCGGACCACCATCAAGCTAGAAACCATAGAGAAGCAAGATCTCTCACAGGTGGTAAATGATTAGACAGGAGAGACTTTAGAACGGTCGAGCCAGGTAGAAAACAGTTTGGCCAAGCCATGCAAGGTATGTAGACAAGAGAAAGTAAAAGGGGGAAATAGAAAGAGAAGATTGTGCATTTGTTGGAAAGTTGGTACTATTGGAGGAAGGCCGGTTTGAGACCATCGACCAAGTAGCAGGTGACCCATCACCTCAACATTCTCAGCACTCTCAGTGAGTTTGTAAATTCAGTATAAGCTTTCAGAGCGAAGGCAAGCCATTTAGCTGGACTTAGCATAGGAAGTGCAGTCAGCGTTGGTCTCGAAGAGCGAGGCCGAGACGGTGGCACCAATTCCGGTACCGGTGACGTAGCGGCAGGTGGTGGAATCGCTCAGCAGAGATACGGACAGGCAGACATCGACGTTGGCAAGACCCAGCAGGTTGATATCGGCATCAACAGCAAGACCCAGCAGAGAGTTGGCAGCAGCAAGGTGGCACTTGGAGACACACTCGGTAAGACCAGCAGAAACAGTGACATCGACGACGTTGGCACCACCAGAAACCAGGCAAGAACCGCATGTAGGAGTGAAGTTGACGGGGTGGCTAGGGGTACCGGAAGAAGTAGAGCCGGAAGAACCAGTCTTGGAGGGCTTGGTGCTGGAAATGCCAGTGGCAGCAGAGCCAGAGGTAGTGGTGGGGCTGGAGGCGCTGTCGCCGTCAACCTTGCAAGAGGTGGCACCAGAGCGGCGATGCTTGGCCATACGGAGGACATCGACCTTGGAGTGGCGCTTGCCGAGTAGGCCGCCGAGTAGAGAGCCAACAGTGTTGAGCAGGTCATCGACTAGAGTGACAACATCGGACAAAAGGCTGTCAACGACGGGAGCAATGCCGACCAGGAGGCCGTCCAGAATGCCAACAACATTGTCGACAGTGCAGTCGCCCAGGTCCAGGATGGCACCCAGAGTGACGTTGACATCAGCGCCGATAGCGGCCTCAAGAGCCGACAGATCAACACCGAGATCAAGGTTGAGGCTCAGAAGGGTGGCAACATCCAGGCCAAGGTCAAGGTTGACAAGGCCGTTGATCAGCTTGCCGAGAGAGACATCGACATCAACGTCGAGGTTGATCAGGTCGATGATGTTGATATCAAGCTTGACGATCAGGTCTAGGATAGAGGCCAGGTCGAGGTTGAGATCAACGTTGGCGGACAAAAGGTCCAGAATACCCAGAGCAACTTGGAGAGAGACAGTGTCCTCAGTAGAGAGGCTCAGAGAGACGTCGAGTGGGTCGACGGTGACTGAGGTAGGGCAGGCAGTCTGTAGCAGTGTTAGAAGATGTTATACTTGAAGTTGAGAAGACAACTACTTACGCGCTTGGCAGTCTTGCTCTCGATCAGAGATAGAGCGTTGTTGGCAGTGTGGCCAGCCCAGCCCGTAGGCAAAGAGACATCGATGGAAGGGCAGACGGACACGTCCAGAAGAGCGCTCAGGTCGAGCACGCAGCCGTTCAGAAGGCCGAGGGAGATGAGAGCGTTAACGTCAACGGCAACCATTTTGAATGCTTGTTGTGGGTATTAAGTGATGTGGTAGTAGAGAAAGAGGGTAAAGTAGTATGAAGGTCTATGAGAGAAACCTTTACAAGTTGAATGCTGTAATAATGAAAGTGGAAGAAATTTATCTAGAAGCAAAGATTATATTAGGGAATGTGGTGATTAAGTATTGTAGAAAGGATACTGAAGATGCTAAGAATGCTGAGAAGTGAGGATGAGGATGAGGGTGAAGAGAAGAGGAAAGAAACGGTTGAATGGCAGGATATCGACGTAGACTTTATACAAATCGGAACCGAGTGTCTTGTCCATACTATTTACAGAACATCTATACAAACGGCGATGCTAGACCCGCCGTGCTACCTATTAGTTTGTCGTCCAAGTTGCTCGTCCATATTCAGCCTCTGCATGATGCCCCCCCCTATCAGATCCTGCCTTTTCCGGGACAATACCCATGGCGGCATCTTCTCGTTGTTCGTCTTTGTAGAGCTTCCGCAGTTCTTTAGCCCGGTGGGCCAACCTAGTAAACAGGTGTTTCTTTTTAAGGGTGTGTGGTTGGTACGAAGTCTGATGGGGGTGTGTACAATGTTGCTCCCTAGCCTAGTTTGGGTTATCACGGCCCATGGCCTTCTATTTTTCCTTCCCCCCCCCCCCCCCCCCCCCCCCCCTCCCGTATAAATGTTCTCGTACGCCTGTTTCTTCGCATGTGAGGGGTTTCAACATCGACACTTCTGAACGCCTCTATATCACCAGTCTTGGCCATGTTCTACTGGACATGGTATTACTTCTGCTTCTACATGTCCTTGTCAATAGTACAATCATGTATCTATGTAGCATGGCTTACATGTATATTTGTCCCTGGTCTCTGAGCTGCTGTCCGACCAGTCCCTACAATATGATACCGATCGTGTCTCGCTGGAGGCGTTCGGGGCTCTAGACAGGCTGTCCTGCTTTCATCGACCACTAGACGGCAGGGTGGAATAGCATGCCCGAAGAGGCAAGGGAATAGATATACATACATATCTTGCTCAAACTATGAGAACTAATCAGCGAACCTCAGTGTCCATTTGCCCTCGAGGAACTAGTCATTGGGCAAAGCTTCCCTGGCCGTAGCCAATAGTGTATATGTGCTATATAAAAAAAAAAAGCGCACCAACGAAGAAAGTAAGCATATGGGTCAGGACACAATAGTACGAAAGCTTATGTTTGCTTGTTGGTCCCTTAGATGGGGAAACGCTAGAGGTTCTTGTGATAGAGCATCAAATAAATCATATTGTAAAGCTAGTACAAGTACTACCGCGAAAGGGGCAGAATGCGTGTTTGTACTCTTTTGTTTTCGATATGGTTTAATTTGATACGCCAGGACTTTAAAATAGTTATTTTAGCTGTGGTGGGGATTAGTTTTTTTTTTCATTTATTTGCTATTAAATACAGTGATTTGTTACTTATAATCTTATAATTTGTACCGGTTGAGGGTTATTGGATTCTCAACCAACTTAAAAGGGCTGGTTCAGGAAAATGGCATATTAGGGAGTTTGGACTAAAGGCCCTAAAACCAAAGGAAAATAGAGTTAGGGTTTCTCATCGACAGCATGAAAGTGAAGAGAAGAAAACAATCAGCAAAGAGTTATTGCTACCTCTTAGTTTGACATGATATGACTTCTGTCTTGATCATCGTCTTACATATCCGCATAGGGTTTGTTGAGCAAACCCGAAAGACGCCTCCCCAGCAATTTTGTATTGTCTTGGCCTGTTTGTCTACTTCGTGATATTTGATTGCTTTTACTGATTATCACCTGTTGTTCTATAGCGAGAGTCACATTCCTATGATGGACTGATGCCCTGAAATCAGTGAGATCTGCATCGTCAGCAACCTCATCTTTAGTTTTCTCTCTTCTCTCTCGAATTTTTGCGGATGTTTACACTCTTTCCTCTTCTGTTTCTTTGCTGCTCGTTTGGGTCGGATAGCTACTGAAATAACTCTAGAAATTGCTTAGCTTATTCCTGCTATACGATGTATCTGTAAACCCCGTGTAAGAGCTCCTTCCGCTGCCTTTCCTCTACTTCTATCTTCTATGGCCATTAGCAGCATACAGATATCATTACAAACAACCTCATGTCAACGGCCCTGTCCAATAAGGATTTAGACTTTTTCGGCTGCACACGACGTCGATCGCCATCTGTGCCCAGTCAGTGGTCCTTTTCTATCCGGAATTCGACTGAGGATGTGCTTGTGATCCCCTTGTAACAAGCCTGTACAAGACTCAATCAACAGGTTCTATAGTGCCCAAGGGGGGAAGATGGCGTCTTGCTGTCCATTATAGTGGGCTTACCAGTCTGCTCTTGTTATTTTGCACCGCCTGAGAAGATGTCTGTTGAACATGACCGAGAAAACATGGAAAATTTCGAGGAAATATTGTCCTTCCCCTACCCAGAGTATAGACCCCATGTTATAATTACCAAATTTTGTACTGCGCAACCAGCAAGGCTATATCAGTGCTTTGCTGTACGTACTTGTACCTGTACATATATGTATGTATGTATGTATGTATGTATGTATGTAGCATACCGTTTATAGCGGTGGCAGCGATGATCACGATCGACACACCAAAGCCCAGGTAGCCCTAATACTGTATAATAAAAACTCCACCGATATCATATCTATTATTTCTCAACTGCTAAACTGAGATGAGGCATCCATGCCTTGCTTTTGGCCAAGCCACAACGGCTTCTTGTTTGCAATTTGTATCGCCAACGCCCGCTTCATAGCTGAATATCAATGATGGCCTAGTCCTCTGCATATGTAAGAACGATCTAGTTCTCTGCCCAGTAGTTGCTAGACCGGGCTGGAAGCATCCAGATTGTCGCCATATTATTGCAAGATCGACATTGATAACAGGTATTGGTAATATATCACATCTGCCTAGAATGACTGTCATCATATGTAGCTGTCCTATTTTGTCCACCAGTAATAATACTCCAGTAAGAAGGGGCACCAGCAAAGATATTTTAGACTTGTAGGGTTACAGGGTTTTCAATATCTCTGTTTTATCTGCACAATACACATCACTTCAACTGCTACGACTTGCTCAAAAAGGATGCCTGCGTCTGAGGCGTCTATTTTGTCTCTCATGGTTCATTAAACCAAGCCAAGAGCTAAGAACCAAAACTTCGCTTCAGGAGAACCTCTCTGTTGTATAGTCTGGTCCGCTATTCAAAGCGGCAAGTCCAAGTCTGCACGATGACCGCATACTTGGGTTTTAACCCTTTTTCTTGACTGCAGATTCTCAGGGTCCTTTTTATCTTCCTTTGCTTGCCTATGAGCCATACCCAAGACAATTTTGTATGGCTATGTCATAGTGTACCAAACACAATCATATGTATCCCTCTGCACTATACAAGCCAACAAAAACTTTGAGGCTGCGACCCTCTGCTTGCATCCCGGTGGTTATCTCTCTGCTTTGTGCTGATCTAAGCTGGCGACTCAGATGATTGCTGGCGGGGATTCGTGGTTTCTGCGTCCTTTTCTTGTCCTCAATGTTTTACTATCTCTGGGATTACTGAGTGATTTACTGAGTAGATCTTGTAGTCCTTGCATATTCAAGCTTGCCACAAGTCTGGATCGGAAAAAGGAAACCAGGAAGAATATCTTTCTCGTGGCCTACAAGATGCTATAGCAGATCGCAAGGCGGAACTTCAAGTTCTCCTGCCCTGCTTCTTCTCTAGTCTGAACATACAGACAGGTAAGCCCCCCCTTCTTCATTTTCCTGTCTGATTCATCTTGCAAAAAAAAAACCCCAAAAACCAAGTGCCTGCATATATACAGTGTCTATAACTCTGTATCTACGTTCCGTGTCTATCTTGCGGGTAGATCTGCTCATGCAGTCTTCTATCTCTACCAGCGGCCCCTTCCATTCCTTTGTCCATGGCCTCTGTTTCATGGAGGGGTATTGTTGATGGTTCGTGGAAGGGAGCGCTGTAGCGATCTCTGGTTCTGTTGTGATGATTATCCTCGATTGCAACATTGCCATATAATGCAGTTTGATCATAACTTCCTCATATCTCACTAAACCAGTCTTGGTACTACAGCATGTAGTTCCTCTGTCCAAGTACAACTAGTTGATGTTCAAGTATCATTTGATCTTCAAAATTTCGTCTCCCTTTGGCCAGGAGAATGAAAAACATCTTTATAGGCCTAAACGAGACCTAAAAAGCTGCACTTGTCATCTCACTAGACTGTCTCCTAGCACATTAGCCTTAGCATATTAGCCTGTAGACCAGCCCTGCAGTGGCTGCACGGCCTAAATGTCTTGCTGTGATAAAAACTATATGTAGTCAGCACAGAATAAAGGCCCTAAAAAACAACGGAACACACGGCCCAAGGGGACATTTGCCTTTGTTTCGATTCAACCTGTGTTAGCAAATTTACAAGAAAGACGCTCTCAATAACTTCAAGGTTCTGCTTGACCTTCCACTAGAAAGAGGAGCTCCCGGAACTTCATCCCCTGACTCCTTACCTTGCTCCAAAGACATCCCATGTCCATGTAAATATGTATGACTAGCACTACGTATTGATATGGCAAGCAACTCAACTTGCCAAATATCTTCGTTTCTTTTCTTGGATAGACGACCTCGCTACGCACTGCTGTATCGGCCTTTTGCTTCTAGTTCAACCTTGGGTATGTCCAAATAACCGGTGTGGATGGAGGGTCTCTTTGTTGGCAATATCTGTATGTTTTCCCAGTCGTATCAATAGAAATGTTCTTGGTAAGTAGGAGAACCCTGTAGGGGCCTGTCAATTCGGATATTTGACAGCTTCTGATCCTGGCAGTCACAGTCTATAATATCATTGATAACAACTTAACTATACATATACAATGTATTTGTATTAGTATACCTCACCATCCACCTCTAGACGCTAGGCAACCACATTTGTAAGCCTATGCATCTTACTACTCATTATACTACGTATATATCAATTTTCATTTTTGAAGAAGAGCAAGAGTTGACTTAATTATCTGAAGACAAGCACCAAAGTATGTCTTCTTTAAAAAAGGGACTCTCTGGTTTGTCCAGCGCTGGATACGAAATAGTTACCACTAAGTCTATCCCTCGTATTACTAAAAACTGCAAGGGCTGACGAGACTTATATTAATCGTTTTCCACAGTTTGAGCCTGTATCACGTCTTGACAGCCTGTTATATATACTCCCTTGGGGAAGAGGTCTCAGAGTTAAAATTGAGACCTACAAGTTTTCATCAGCCATTGACGAGAGTGTCGTTTATAATCGCCTACAGCTTTCCTCTTTTCGTACTCTTTTGGTACCTCGACCTTCCGCATATGTTAAGATAGAATGGTAATGGGTAGCAGAATCCATAACCAACACTTTATTCCTCTTGTCTTGGAGAGTGGTGGTCTGTAGTTCAAAAGCAGCTATTCTTCTTTTCTTTTTGCCCAGACGCCCCTCCCCTAGAGGCTGGATCATCGGCATAGGCAATGGTTTATGTGCTCGGCGAGTTTCGAGATCTTGTGGGAATACCTAGGGCGTGTAGATATATTGAATGAATGGGCATATATGATAAATGATGTATGGCATGTGTGTACCTTATGTAAGACATGTCCTCCTTAATACGTTTGTTGTTTATCCCTGAGTTCAACGTAAGACGTCGTGATGGCTGTTGATGTTTTTGATGTTTATTAAGGCCCATCTTTCGTACATATGTAAGTGATTTTCATTGATGTGATTTCCATTGATGTGATTCTGACTACATGTATAATTTTACAAATCACATACTAGTCGAAGTTGTGATATTGTATCATGCTTCTATCCGACTGGTGGGAAATAGTTGTTCTTCACTTGGCAACTTCGAACTTGTGTGCCTTTGTCATTGTCATTGCCCCACATTTGCTTTCTTTTCCTTGATTTATGTTCCCAGTCTACCTATCTACACATATGTACAACCCTCTTTTGTCCATAATACAACGCCTACACCGACCGGTTGAAGCTCAAAAGCATGAGTCTTGGGAGAGTGAAAATCTGCACAAATTTGGATATATCAACTGATACGTACCACTCGTTTCTACCGAGAAAACTCTTCCCCTGCATATACATACACGAATGTATTCATGCTTAGATCTGTTATATACAAAATATATGTATAATAATCAAAAAGCTAGCATGGTTACTGAATATCACCACACACATGTACGCGTATATACACATGCAATCAACTAAAGACCTATGTATATAAACAATATAGCCTAGTGCTGACTCTTCTCCATAAAAAGGCAGAGATGGCTGAGACGAATCTCGGGTGGCGTTGCTCTCATGTTTTCCCCCCGTGATGCTCTGTATTTCCCCTGTATCTTTCCGAATATACAGAAATCGATACGGGGCCGAGAAGGCCGTCGTGTTATATCGTTGGTGTCGACAGACGAAGAGTGATTATGCTTTTATTCATTTATACGTGCAATTCTGGAGAACGTCACCTCGTCCAGAGAAGGAAGGTACAAGACATTGTTACATCTTATACGTTGAGTTACTGACAACTTCCTACGTATAATTATAGGTATAAATATGTATATGTATACTTATTATACATGTAGCCTAGCTTTACAATATGCAGATTTAACTATGCTTGGCAAGATCAGATGCGTCACAGTGTAACTATACGGCCTTTTTACTGCAACATTGGCGTCTTGAGTAGCCTCAAAATACTCTGGTTACATTGTAAAATCGTGGTGGCTTGGATCTCCACACATGAAAACTTAGAGTACAGAGACAATCATGTTTGTCTTTGGTTGCTCAAGATGTTTTTCATACTATCTAATTTTGATGGTCTATAAGTTGTTGTCTAAATATGTATTGGTACCATTTTTGTACGTCATGTGTACCAACTTTTGCTATCATGACAGTATACATCCACTGGAACTAGCCGCATAATGACGTATCAGTACAACTAGAGAAGTATCTAACTTTGAAAATATATGTACCCATCCGTAGGAGACTCTCGCCGTACATGAAGCACCTTATTGCATGTACATATATACATGTAACGTACAATATACGCGGGTACATCATATTCAAGTTTCATACTGTCTACCTGACCGGAAGCGAGACTGACCATCGCTTTTCTCTTATCTTGATCTTCTCTCGCCTTTCTATCTTCCAGTCTAATCTTGCCGATCCAACCAAAATCCTAGCCGTACGCTGTCTTATCATTAGTCACTACCTTACTCAAATGTATATGCACCCTAGACATGCACACTGCACACAGCCTCCCGCTCTTGCTTTATTCTTTCGTTTTAGCAACCTCTTTCTCATCTTCGCCCTATCTCTCTCTTTCTCCTATATTACACATGTATCGACTGCACGTCGTCTCTGCACATCGGCTGTGCCCATGACGAGTTAGTAAAGTTCGCTGTTCATCCGCTAAAGCTCTTACTCTCCGCCCGGTCTCTAGGCGCTACTCCCTAGCCCAACCATCTCTCCACCTTCACCCCTCCGTCATATGAGACTCCTTGAATCTAGACAGTAGCTACTGTGCGGGAACTACCTGCGGCAGTAAATAACCAGCTACTTACTCTGGTTCGCCGGGCGTCTATGTCCAAAAGGTACAGAGAACGTTGACAACTAAACGCTTACGTGTTTATGTATAGATCTTGGTGCCAACGCATGTCCTCAACCAAGGTTTTCCTGATAGACTTGTCACTTTCTCCCGAGTCAAGCCTAACCAGAGATAAGGAGAAGTGACAAGAGAAGGAAAAGGTCTTTATTCCCACAATGCATATGCGGGAAGGTAATAAGGTCTACTTCAGAAGTTCCATGCTCTTGTTAGCAATGTCATCTCATTCAGTGGCTATTATGGTCAGAAAAAGTAGTTACGTTGGCCCGCTTTCTCAAGATAACTCAGCCTCTTTCCTTTCTTTGTTTTGCTGTGCAATAGACTCGAAATAGCCAGTCCACTTTCCACCCTCAACAAAACGATGTAATTATTGAATGTTTGTTGAATCGATAACTATGCCTTGTTTCTTGGGGGTTCCTTAGTCTCTTTGTCTCAACTATGGTCACGGAAGAAGCAACTACCGAAGATGCTACGGCCCTAACGAGTTGAACACCTTCTCCCCAAAAGGTGATTTCAAGTCATGCAACTCACACCTTAATTTCCGAGTTGCTTATATCCTTATAATTTCATAAGTCCTTGTTCCGCTCCGTCGGACAGACTGACTATCAAAAGATCCGGGAAGCCGTACATATGTGCATATGTAGATGTTCTATTAAGTATGTTATGTCCAGGATATCGCATTCCAAATCATGATTAAGAAATTCATCTTTTCGTCATATCTTAAGAATGTGACTTTATTTCTCTTTCTTACTGCCAAGAACTTACTCCAATATTACCATCATCACATTGGAGATACATAGTGCAATAACCAAAGTGCCCTCTTCGGATAGTTTCACAGGGCCACATCGCAAGTGCGTGTTTTCTTATATTCTCTCTTTTTTTTTCAGTTTTTTCTTCAAGGAAATACGGTGAAAGAAACTACTAGCCCGTTCCTCCAACACTGTTTTTTTTTTTTGTATCAGATGTTGCCGATGGTTATTTCATCAATATCATGCGTCTCGAACTCACTCGGCAATGGGATCTGATAAGTATCATTATTATAGATGATAGTCACTGTAAGCAATAATGATCTGACGGGACAATATAATTGTAAGCAAGACAAACAGCTTCTTGTGTATTTTTTATTTATTAACGATATAGAACAAACAACAAAAATAAGAAAGAATAGGATAAAAAAACATGACAAAATGGAAAATGACGAATGTAAGATAAGAATTCGATACAATGGAAGTCTTTGAACATTGACATCACGATGCTACTGTAACAGGCGCGTCGTTGTTCTAGGCATTGTATCTTGTTGCCTGAGTTTTTTTCTCACCGAGAAACAACAGGCTGGATATGATATGAGTATACACTAAGAGCATTGTGAAGCCGATTTGCTGTGATACAATACAGGAAAAGGCATATCACGTACTAGTGTTTTGGATAGGGGGTGGCCAGACACATACAAGAGGTTATGAGGATAGAAGGAAGATTTGGTAGAAGACTCCAATAAAATGGAATCACTCACTCACAATATAGCCGACATCAGTAGGCAAGAACAAGAAAACAAGCTTGTTTCCCCATACGCTTGTCAAGGTCACCGACAGAAAGTATTGACTACACAACCATTCCAACGACAGTTGGTACATCTAGGCTACACCCGTGGCCATAAGGACGATATTTGCTATGTTCAGAACGGCAATAAAGAACCAGATGAGGCAAGCCAGAGCGGCTGTGTACCACTTGTTCGCCATGCTGATACAGCCATCGGTCTGAATACCGCTCTTGTCGCCACGAACCCGTACACGGGCACCAGGAACGACCATCATGAACTTGTTGCAGCAAGTGAAATAGACTAGAGGTGCGCTCACAAACGGCAAGATGATACTCAACGCAACCTGCGATCCGTTGAGCGCCGCATTTAGACCGTCCTTGCCCACAGCGCCAGCGATGATGATGCTTGGTGTCACAGAGATACTACGGGTGATCAAGCGACGCAACCACGGGGCACACCGCCAGTTCAAGGCACCCTCAGAGACCATTTGGCCGGCAATGGTACATACGATACCAGCAGAAACACCACTGAGAAGCAGCGCCAGCGCAAACACGGTACCAGCAGCACTCGAAACGCTCTCCGTCAGCAACTGGTGGATGCCGAATATATCGGCTTCGGGTGCAGCGGGATTATCATACAGCGAGACGCCGGCGACGATTAGAATGGCCGAGTTGACAAACAAAGCAAAGGTGAACAGCGAGATACCCAGCTCCAGCTTGGCCGTGAACAACGAGTGACGCACGGCCTGTAGAGACGGAATATAGGAACTCGCGTCGGTATCGGAGCTACCATCAAGTACGCTAGGCGTCAAAAGCTCCTTGGGGAGCAGGCCATGCTTCTGGTCATAGTCGCGCAACCTCGGCTGCACGATGCCGCTACCGAGATACAGACTGTGCGGCATGACGGTGGCACCCAGAATACCGCAGGCCTGGTACAAGCCCTTACTCTCAATGATAGCACGTGATGGCAGATAGCCTTTGAAGATGTCACCAATGGGCGTATCTTTGATCATAGACAGCTGGATGCAGAAGCATACTACGACACCCAACACGATGCACACTATGAACATCTCGAAGATACGCAGGCCCTTCATACTTCGGTGGGGCTGGTAGAACAACAGCGTCACCATGACATCCAAGATGGAGATGGCACAGCCTGCTACCAACGGCACCTTTGGGGCCAACAGGTTAAGACCGATCGCAAAGCCAATGACTTCAGCGATATCTGTAGCGATGATGGCTGCCTCGGCAAAGACGTACAGCGTCAAGTTTAGCCAGCGCGGAAGAAAGGCGCGGCAAGCAGAAGCCAGGTTCAAGCCTGTCACAGTTCCGAGTTTGATGCATAGTGACTGCAGGAAGATTGCAAACAGGTTTGAGAGCAGCACGATGAATAGCAACTTGAAGCGGTATGTTGCACCAGCAGAGACATCCGTGGAGTAGTTTCCGGGGTCGACTATATGTGGTCAGTACATGCAGAGGGGATTGATGGTATGAGTAAATAAGCAGGTGGGAGGATCAAAGTAAGAGATAGTGAGGGTCAGAAACAGTATGTATAGAGGAGGCTTACTGTAAGCAACAGAGATCATGAAGCCTGGTCCGACAAACGACGAGTACTTGCGCAGATGAGCGGTGAGTTTCTGCAGCGGGGTCTTTGGCTCCGTTGCTCCATCCGGACCCAAGCCATGACGGGCAAAAGAGTTAGCATTAATGTTAGGAAAGTTGTTGACATTCATAGTGGAAACAGCACTAAGACTTGCCCCATTGCCGTCCCGACTTGCAGCAAGAGCCTGTTGTCCACCAACCGCCAGGGCGTCCTTCCCGCCCGTCGCCGCCTCTGCGGCCATCACCCCCTCCTGCCGACCCGGCGCCACAATGCCGTCGGAAGCCCTATCGGGCGCATCTCGTATCCTTTCCGCGTCCGGACTACTGGCTACAGCTGCGCCGGCATCGGCGTCACGGCGCAGTTGACGCGCGTTGGCGATGCCATTCAGGTCGGCGTTGGTGGTGAGATCGTTGCTTAGGTCATTGGGGTTCTGGTTGTAACCCTCACCCTCATAAGGCTCGTCGGTGCGAGACGGCCGATTCATGGTGTGTTAGGTGGTGTGATGGCCTCTGTAATGGTGATAGTCTCAATCGGTCTGTTTGTCTCCCTGCCTCCGTATAAAAGAAGGTAGTGCTACCAAGCGTAATGAGCCTATTAACGAAGTGTCGCAGCAAAAAAGGAAGAAAAAAAGGAAGTAAAGATAGACCGAAAACGAAGCAAGGCGAAACAAAGCAAAGAAGAAATCAGGAAGGTGTCAAAAAGGCGGGATTCAAGTCAATATAAGAGCACGCAATACATGCAGGTAAGTTGTTCCAATGCAGTTCAGGTGAAGTTGAATGCAATTGCCTGCAGTCATTCATTTACTCAATTCGAGGCAAGATCGCTAAAGCACCTGCCAATGTTTGCTTAGTACTAAGAATCCTGAGCTTATTTCTGATCTGCTTCCTCTAGTAGCACAACTGCCAGAAAATCAATCACAAGGTGCCTTTCAATAGTTATATGTATACATTGCTATCATTCACCCTCCCTTCTATATATTTGACATTCTTCTAGATTATCGGTGAGCCTGGTAGCCCCAATTGCTATGCATTTTGTCGTTTTGTCAACAAATCTGCTGTAACCTCGTAGACCAGCCCTGGAGTTTCTGCCGTGCTTACCAGTGCCTTCACTACCTTTTTTCCCTCCTTTTTCCCCATTGGCTGGTCCAGGCCCTAGCCAGCGGGTCTTTCTTGTCTAACAGTTACCGTCGCGGAAGCTTCTTTTTCTTCCTTTCTTCCACCGTTTCCAGCAGTCCCACTTTTTTCTGTTATGTGACTTGCTCCGAGATTCCTTCTCGGCTCTTCGTGAAGGCCTTTGTTTTTTTTGCTTTACTTGTTGCAAAGAAGCAGCTGATCAAATGAACATGTCATATTTAGTATATCGTTCTCATGTCTGCTTTGTCTCATTTGCATTGTATCGTCAGACGGCTCGGCAAGTACCTACCCATCATTCTCTTCCGGTTCTTTCCTGCCCCGTGGTTCTGGTTTTAGCATCCGATAATGGCTTTTTTTTCCAGTAACTCATCACGTGATAGTTTTGTCTTGTATTTCCGGTCCTTTGCTCCATCCGGCTTCCGCCCATCCATCAAGTCAATAGTCTACTAAGATAATATCAGGCAACCTTTCTTCTAAGCAGATTAACCAACACAATACTCTTTTTTCTATTCTGTACCTATCAAACTCTTCGTCGCCAAGATATGCCAACCTGCCAAGCCCTCGGCGTTCATAAAACTGGCCAAAGGGGTTCTCACTTTGTTTCTATATTGAAGAGCTTACCTTGATCTACTGGTTCTATCAGTTCGCAGCATCGTGGTGACTTCTTGTAGATCCAAGCTTAATGTGTCGTTGACTTCTGTTTTTTTTCACCGACAACTAGTAGTATACGTATATATGTAGATTCTGACAGGGGCGGTGTATCGTGCACTACTATCTTGCGTACCTATCTGTATCTGCATACAACTCCCTCGGAGCCCATTCTGCATGTAATCGAATCTATCCCATACAAGCAACACAACCTAATGCACCACGCTCACTAAGTTGCATTTGTAGGCTATTACTGGAGGAAACGGTCATATCAGTAGCTCAGCACAAATACTACCACTGCACGATTCTTCTCATTAATATTTTCTATCATTGAGGCACTCTTTCCTTATCTCTTAAATACATTATTCACAGGTTATGTAGTTCTGTACATTTAGCTACACTCTTTTTAGCAAGATACATTCTGTATCATTCGTATATAACGTATAGCCTCACATCGCGGTAAAACATATAGCCACTCCCCTCTAGATAACATCACTTTGTATGCCTTCAGTAACACACTTCCCCTTATTAAGTTCTCGTCATTTGCAGCATATATCGGAATATTCGGTCAATTACTACCGATCCTCCGGTTCGGTTTTTGCAAATTATTAGTAATCTATTCTTGGCACGGACAGTGCGTTGGTATCTTTGTCTTGGCTCTTGACTTGCAGATGAACTTGAATCAATACAGATACATATATACTCAGTGTATGGTTTTGACAACTTTTAGTTATGACTACATGTATAGTCACTTGAGGTTGGAGACATACAATAGGGTTGATAAAATGATAACCCTTACAATACCTAAAAAGGAAAAAGTAAAAACAACAGCTGTCACACCCATGATTGGTTATCTGCCCTTTGAAGAAAACAATAACACCCTTGACACGCCATAGAACATCTGACGCGCGACTTACACGCGAGACAAGACGCGTTGATCCTCAAGCCATCTTGATTTACACGACTAAGGTTAAGCATCAAGAAGTTTATCTTTCCCTTATAGACTGTTGTTTATGTTGACTGGCCCTAGCAAGACATCCCATTGAAGGCAGGCTTGGTGTACATATAAAACTAAGAAGTCAGACATCTATTTCTCCCATGTCTGTGTCATAATAGAGCATAACTAAGATGAAGAAACTTATTCCAGATCTAGTGATCTGCAAAGCTTGCTAGAAGCTCTCTACTGTACGTTCTGAATTGCCCTTTGTGATCTCCCTATATAGGCAATACTTTGTGGACCATGGATCGAGCTCTATAGGCTAAGGGAGGTTGATTGCCGTGTGGAGGGGTACATCTATATGTGTGCTCTTGAGCAACCATAGTGGCCTCTTGTGCTGAATTGCCGTTAGCCTTCTTATGTTTTCTTTTCTTTCAGCTACGAAAGCTTGAGAACTTGATCGCTAGTCATCCTGTCTAAGTAAAGGGAAGAGCTAAAGGAGAAGGGTAATCCCCGTTTCACAGTCTTTATACAAATGGTGAACTTCGACAAAGGCATAAGAGATCATACTATGAGTGTCCTCGCCTCTCGCCTCTATATACTAGTATTAGTCTTTCGGCGAGTTTGTGAGAGGCTGTAGTAATATCAATATGTAGTCGTATATTCGGTAGTACACATACGACACAGTACATCCGCATATGATTCAATATCGATAACTAGTCGGGACACTGGGATATTATGGAACACCCGAGTATATCCGTTTCTCATACCTAGACACATAGGGATTACATATGTGAAAACAGCCGGACGGCCCTTTTGGTGAAAGAAACCAAGAACTTGGTGGCAGTACGATATGATTTAAGTCTCTAGAGAGGTTTAGTACTTGGTCATAAGACTATAGTTGCAGGATGAAGGACAGGAGATCATGTTCCTGACTAGTCGACCGGCTTCAGCCTCATCTTGGGCAATATGAGCTCATATTTCGTATGCGCTTCACTAGATGTCAGGGCGTATAGAATCTGAGATTGATGTGAAGTCAGGTGTGTCGCATGCATTTCGTCTCATATGTAATTACAGTACATATTGAACGGATCACACGAGATTTCATCCCTATTATGTATCAACGCGCCCAAAATATCAAGTTAAGGAGACTATCTACTAGACTGTATTGCAGTAAATCATGATGATGTGTTCATTACATCTTGTGTATCGAAGTCATGTCCAAGTGTCAGAATGATCTTGATAAGTAGTCATGTATGAGGTACAAAAGTATGGTCTTCTCATACTCATACATATAGCCAGCCGTAGTCAACTTTCATATAGTCCTGCCCGTGCAATAACTTGACTTCAATAGCTTATCAAAAATGGAAAATAAGATAAAAAAGCTGTGATGACATTTTGAGAAATAATAATAATAAAAAAGACTGACCCCAACCCGATTTGAACGGATAACCTTTTGATCTGGAGTCAAACGCGCTACCGTTGCGCCATAGGGCCCTGAACTTTTAGATTTTCTTTTTCAGGATTTACAAGCTGTTAAGTACGCTAGCGTGGCGTCGTATGTTCTTAGTGCAATAAACCGGTCCCCCATAGTCAGTTTTTTTTCATTGTCCCATCGTCGCCCATCATTTTCGGATCATTTGTTATCAATCTGAGAAACAGAAGAGC
>LJZU01000358.1:0-52289 GCA_001513805.1 Davidsoniella virescens
CCTACCAGAGGGCCAGACAATTAACACGGAGGGGGAGAGCAACTGAGGAGGTTTTTGGTGTGTTTTCTGTTTCTGTTTTCACTTTTCTTCGTGGATATATGTTTTGTTTTTGTTGTTTCTAATTTTTTTTTTCATGTCACTGTTCTCATTATTTTTTTATTTTTTTTTGTATTTGTCTTTGCTGCTCATAGTGGAGGTATGGACCACTAGTTCTTCGGGGCTAGGGGACATTTTTGTCCCGCACATACAAAGCTGTTGAGTTTGTCTGTAGCGGAGGACTTTAAATATCTGTCCGGTAGCCAACCCGGCGTCGTATGATCTTAGTGATTTAGGTAGACGTAATATATAATCAAATCAAATCAAATCAGTGTGTTACACGAGCATATATGATTGTATCTATGCATTAATCGTCATCTCAGAATAAGCCATTACTTGACATTCTGCAATACATTTTACCATAGATGTTCATTTTCAATCCCCTCATATCCATATCTTTAGTTTTATTGACAGATTCTCTTTGAAGAGCAGGTAACTATGTATGTACATCTATCTAACTGCTTAGATCTCCCCCACAAGTATCTTGGTCTGTGATCACACCTTGTGGTGAAACTGGTAAAACTGACCGAGGACCTGTGTACTGGCCTTCACTACATGGATCAACGCCAAAGCGAACCTCCCAGATGCAGTCAGAGATCTCTCGCGAGATAGCCATCTTAGCCGCTTCAGCCTGGCAACGGTAACTCCCGAAACGGAACTCTAGCTTTGCCCACCCATTGGTCTCTATGAGCGGAATAACTTCGTCAACTTCAAACTTGAACCGACACGAGAACCAATCCATCAAATAATCCTTGTTGACGACTCTTTGGAGGCCTGTTAGAATCAACACACGTGACTTGTTCCGCGAGTTAGTCTGCTCAATAGATTTGATCCGATTCCAACTAACACGGGCTGAAAATTCGCGTAAGGCAAGGCCGCTATGGTTAGCGTTCACGAAGAAAGACTGTGCCGAATCTCGCTCGAAGAATACAATCTTTGCTGCTGCTGTTGAATGACCGGATTCAACGTCGGGTGGGTTGATTACCGTGGCATATACACGTCCAACTCCACGAATTGCGCCTAGAAGCTCGTGTTGGGTCACATCAGGTGGAAGATTGGTGATCCACAATGAACAGTTCTCGGAGTCATCGATGAATGCCGAGCAGTTTCGCATCGTCCGTTCTCCACGATAGTTTTTGGAGAAAGACATAGACCCAATATCACTATCGGCTCCCTTTTTACTTCCATCGATGTGGCTCAGATCGAAGGAGATGATGTTCCGGGCACCTCGTGTAGAATCAGACACGGCGTACATTGGCCGGAAGTACTGAGCCGAAGACGCAGGGACAGGAGGAGTAGGCTCAGTCGGAATCGATAGTGATCTCCATAGCGGCACGTTTGCCTCACCAGGTAGAGTTCTAGCCGGCGGTACAGATAGAAATGTTGGCTGAATGTGATTCTGGCTTGTAGAGCATGTGCCTGTATTCTGCTGCAAGTTTGTAGCAGAAGCAGAAGCAGATGGTGTGCATTCTCGAGTAATACTCTTTGATGATGGCGACGAATCAGGAGTCGAGATGTTACTTGGCTTAGAACCGGAAGAGATATCAGCTTCGTGGGCCGAAGGCTGTGAAAAAGATGCAGAACTTCTTCCGAGCACCTTGAGATGGTTACTTGCTGTTTCTTTTCCTTTACTATTTCGTGGTTGGTCAGTAATCTCTGACACCAAGTATTACCCGTCGACAAGATGAAACATTAGAATACATGATGAGAGGACGCAGAAACAATATCCTTTTGACCTGCATCCGGTTCCGGTTTCGGGATTAATTCTCCGAGTCGGAAGAATGGATGAAAAGACTTACCAAACATCTACTTTGGCTTCGTTTACAGCCCTTGCACTCAACCCAAGATTGGGTGAGTCGAGGAACGGAGTATTCCAGGATGGAGACACAAATGTCGAGCGATGAAGAGGGCTCAAGGTGTTTTCTTCCTTTGGTATGCCATGTTGATTAGAGCTCGGCGTCTTAAAGCTCTTTATCTTGTATCTATGTTAGATGATGGTCTCTACTACAAGTATAAAGGGCCTGCTATGTATAGCCACGATTACGCTTTTGTGCGGAAGTAAACCAACCTTGATTTGTTTTAGAAGCTCCTGAAGTTCATTCCGTTGAGCCTCTATAGACTGATGGCTACCAGTGGTATTGCCTTGCGGATATGAAAGCGTGGTCAAGCTAGACTGTGATATACTCGGATGTGTACGAGTATTGTGTGTTCTAGAAGTGGCCATTTGCTGCTCGTGATTCCATTTTTCAACAGGGCCTAACCCCTTGATTTCCCTACTTGGAGCTTCAATGGGATTTCTACTCGAAGGAGTTTCTTGTCGATACTGAGTTCTAAGAAAACCGGGCGTGGAAATACCAGGAAGCCCACCCCATATCTCTGCTCTGGTAGTGAAACTTTGAAGCTGGCCGTCGATAGTAGATAGACTGCCAAATGGTACCGTCAAGGAATTTTGAGGCCAATCACGATGACTTCCCACTTCTGTCAGAGCAGATGGAGCTTCTTGTGTAGCTTGGTTTCGGTAGTAATCCGTAGTAAGATTTCGAGAGGATAAGGAGCCACCAGTCTGGCATGTCGGACCATTGTGATGCACGTTATATTTGGGTTCATCGTTCCCTATCTGGGAATCAATAGAGGTAGAGTTGCCGTGACTTCCGCCAGCATGATGAAGGAACGATTCGTTCATGGTTGATCGTACTTGGGTAAGGTAACAAGCTCGGCTACAGATTCGACTCCGGAATTGAGCAAAATAGTTGCAGTTCACAATCTTGAATAACAGGTCTATATCAGCAGCAGCTCAAACTCGATGTGTTATTCGTGTACCAAGAAGCTTACCAGGCTAAGAATCAAGATGTTTGCAGATGTACAGTCAACTGTGGCGCTTCGAAGTACTAGATGAGAAGATATCAAAGCGACGAATAATGTTTATGAGCTCAGAAGCCAACAGTTGAGTTGCTATCAGAAGGAAAAGATGGAATCATAGTAGAATAGTTGCGGCTCTAGAGGTTTATAACTGAAAGTCATAGCAGCAAAATCACCAAACGATTATCTGGGTTTCTACCATGCTATCCAGAGTTGAGGCGAGCAACAGTATGGCTAGGCTCCAATTTTGTAACGATAGACTGCTGCCTTCCTCTGTTTTCTTTCATGTCTATGAATGGCATACACTAACACCTTACACTGGTATTTCTGAAGATACATCATTGTCAAGTAATTGTGATGCTTGGAACAGACTGAGGTACGAACAGAGACACCTCTTGGAGAAGATTCGAGTGTCGACTAGTGATAACCAGATCGTTAATCGACGTAGTCTGGATAGAGTGGTATAGTAGTCTATCTGTAGAACAATTCGAGTCTATGATGTTCGTGGTAGCTCCAGAGGTAGCATGAAAGTCCTTGCAGCTCGACGATAGCTTCTTAGATTGTCATCAAGTATTGTTCAGATCATACTTGTATCATATGATTAGGCCGGACCGACGAAAGGTTCTAAGTTGAGATGGTATTCACAAACCGATTCTAACCAGTTGTAGATCATTCTTGTTCAAGTGTTCGGTACTTCTTAAATATATGTATAGTTCGTAACTTTTTAAATTGATATCGTGTTCGTCTCCTCAATAATATTATCAAAAAGTCAGTACTGATCGCCAGTTTTCTCGTCCATTAGACATAGAAGTACATGAAACCGACGGGTATCTTTACGAACTTCGGCCAATCAAGAAGAAATACTACGTTTATATTGGACAAAAATCCACCTAGTACGATATGAAGCCTATCAGTCAGCGAGGTCATGCGGATATTCAGTCAGAAACAAGCAATATTCATGCTCTGGTTTATGATAGCCGTAGTCAGTAAAGATACAAGTTTAGCTGTTATAGTAAGAGTGCTATGTTTATATACTGTATTGACATTGTATATAACTATAGCGCTCAGACATTTAAATGCATCTGTCAAAGTTTCTGACCAAACTGACAGCAGTCTTTCTATCGTTTACAGCTTGAGACACCAGCTGTCAGAAATAACAGGCATCAAACTATTTAGTTCAGAAACAAGACCTAAAAATGCGCCCATTTATGCAGCCAGCGGAAGATAATAGATGAAGTAAGGACAAAACATGAAATATGTCAGGAAGTTTGGAGTGCCTGATCACGAGCAACATTGTTGTGTCAGATATTCCGCGTGTTTTCATGTTTTTTATCAAATTTGCTTATGCCAACTAACTAGTTATATACATTTGTACATAATCACAAGGCCTATGAAGCTCAGTAAGTTTAGTTTCATCCGTCGGTCATAGAGAATTCTAGACCAAAGGATTTGAAGATAAACAAGAGCCTACAGCCAAGTAGGCTTCACTGGTCTACAAGAAACGCCAAGACAAGATATAGCCAAGCGGGAGAGCCAAGAAATCAGGTAGCGGCCCAACTAGTACTTCAGACGGCCTCTCTCGAGGCCAAGCCCAAACGCTCATGAACTAATATCACAAATGTAGGCTTTCTTGAGTTTGTCTCTTTATCTCATATTAAACACTATATAGGCTCTGTATTTAGAGAATTTAGACACCAATTCACAACATATTCATCATCATCACAACCCAGACTATTATGATTGTCGAGGCAACGTGCCTAAGTGGTTTAAGAGTATGACTCTGATGAATTCTTCGATTTATCTCAGCTATCATATGACTTTGGTCGCATAGGGTTAAATCCTGTCGTTGTCGCTTGGTATCTACTTCTACAGGTAGAGGTATCAAGAGAAGCCAAAGCAAAATCCGAAATATCTGCATCTTTTTGACATCTCTATAGATGCTGCCAGATGTTAGGGTTAGGGCTCTAACTCATTCTTATTGTCTTTTGTGCTAGGATTAACTAGGCTTCTTGCCGTTAGCTACTACTAGAACAATCAGAACAAACCTGTCAGTTAAAACAAGCTGCATACCTGATAGAGCCCCCAGTCTCTATCATATATCTTCAGAGCGCTGGCCGGCGCGATGACTGAAACGGAAATTTGTTTGATCACCCACGACTTCTACTTCTGCCCCTAAAAAATAGGGATATAGGGGATATGGAGATTTATCAGGCCTGTTCTGAGCTAATCAGCCACATTATTTTTTGCGACACCACTAATGGAACACTTATATCATGAACTTGCGATATGCTACCATATTTTGACTGACTTCGTCTGCCTTTATTTCTACATGTTAATTGCTCCTCCCGGAGAAATGGCTGCGTAAAACAAACTCTAAACACTCGCCAACCAGTATTCTAGCTAGCACGGGCAGTATACAAGAGACACTTCTTTCGAAGAGCTCATCACCTGCTCACTCAATGCTTAGTGAACTGCATGATACAATGAAGTAAATTCTCTTGTCATAATTATGGTCTCTGGGTATAGTATCGGATTGTATTGTATCTAGGGTCAACCAGTTCTAGTACATCTGGTGGTTGTACGAAAAGTTTGAGCTATATCGAGAAGCGTCGTGATCTTCGGAAGGCAGCTGTAGCCAAGCAATTTCGATCAGCAAGATCATCAGTATTCCATACACAGGCTTTCCGTCTGAGGCAGGCTCTTTATGGTGCTCTTAGTAGCATTCTCTCCTGGTGCTTTGATGCTTTTTTATCACTTTGTCCAGTGACAACATCAAGCGCGTTATAAACTATGGTCCGCTTCAAGCTTCTAGAATAGAGACCCTGACCTAACATGCAGCTAAGTTTACCGTAGCCAGCGAAAATTACTGATGATAACAGAGCCCCATGAATAAGAAACACAATTGTTACAGTCGCTGAAAGTTGCTGATGAAAATGACCAGGATTGAAAGGGCTTCGGCTTAGCACTAACATGCCGTAGTGTGGTGACGCTTTCAGTGAGTACTGGAGTACTCTCATATAAACCTACAAAGTAAAGCACAATAAACAACTCCTGGTTGCCGGCCATCGGTCGTTTCATGTCCTTTTACTCCTTTTACAGCATACCCCCCACCCCCCCTTCCATCCCCATTATGTAGCACAGAACAGCGAACCATCTGATGTCTTCCTGTCCGTCACACACCCAATCCCAATAAGGAATAGTACAAAGGCTAGTAGAAACACCAAAGCGGGACTCTAGACTGCTAACATAGAGCACAAAGGCGGCTCTAGTAGCGTTGATGTATGACTTGATACTCGTATCCGTACTATACTAGAGAAGAATAGGGCCTCGGGGTGTCCATACATCGACTATCTGCGCTCGCCTAGCAACCCTGATGCTAATAGATAGACCGGTTGCCATAGATTTGGTTCTTTCTATCAGCTGACTGTGTTTTCTATAAAAGAGCATCGGATCTCCTCGTCCAATATCTCGTTCATCTCTTGTCTTTCCCACTATCATCACCATCTACTCCTTCTCGAGGCTCCTAATTCTCTCATCTTTCTTCCTCTTTTCTTCTTTCGTTCCTTTTCCACGGGATCTGCGATCTCTTTCCATTCTTTGTTCATCCTCTTATAATATTCTTTTATTACTTTATCCAATCTCACTTCTTCCAGACGCTAGCCGTCTCTTTATCTTGCTCTATTACTATTTTTTGTCTTTGGAAAAGGACGTTCGGTGTATTATTACCATAATTTTTAACTACCATCTATAACTATCTTTTATTATCTACTCTATATTTCACCATGAAGTCTGCTACAGCTGCCGTTCTTGCTTTGCTGAGCTCTGCTGCTGCCTATCCCTATGACCGCCGTGCCATTTTCGGCCGTGAGGTTCCTCAAGAGCACTCGCACAACATCTTCCTAGATATTGTCCGGACGTCTTTAAACCTTGATAACCCTCTTGGCATCCAGGATCCTGTCTTTGGTCTGCTTGGAAATGCTGCTGCCAAGGCTGGTGTCACTACCTCCGTCAACCTTGACTGCCTGAAGCAACTTACCGCTGACCAGGCCTTCACCAACGCTAAAACTGCCGGTGATGTTCGTGGTATGGTTGGTGCCCTCATGTACCAGGCTCTTGAACGTAACACTGGTGGTGTCGGTGTTGCTAGTGCTGCCTGCAACGAGACCGCCACTAACCCTGAGATTGGCGCCATCAGCTCTCACCAAGACCCTGCTTCTCCCGGCGCCGCTGATACCAACAGGGCCATCACTCTGGAACTGGCTAAGCAGTTGGCCGCCATTGGCGTTGATCCTCTCCTGGCCCTGGAATCGGGCACCTTCTCGCCCGGTAGTGTAAGTGCTAGCCAGCCACTGCGCTAAGATACCACTTCAAACCGATTTTCTAACCGATTAATATTTGTATTCAGACCTCCGATACCACTGGAAAGGGTAATAGTTGCGACACCGAAACGGACGAGCCTGGCTGCATTTTCTCGCAGCGCCTTCTAGTTCTAGACGCCACTCCTGACGAGATCTCATCGGCCGTTCTCGATATTACTGCCACCATCACCGGTACTGGTGTTATCAGCGCGACTGATATCTCCTTCAGTGGTCTGTCAGTCGCTGGTGGAAGTGCTAATACTGGAGATGCTGCTGCTGCGACAACTACCTCTGCCGGTGCTACTACAACCAGCGCTGCTTCCAAGGCCAAGTCTACCAAGGCCGCCCAGACTGCTGGCTCGACTGGCGCCAATGATGCTGCTGCTCTTCCGTCGACCTGCAGTCTCGTTACTACCACTGTTGCTGCCGCTGCTGCCGCTACTCTGCCCGCTACGACTACCATTGCTGCTGCTAATGTTAGCAACAACGCTGCTGCCGTCACTTCTGCCGCCACTACTACTACTGGTAATGCTACTGGTACCAACATCCAGTCCTTCACTGGAACTCTGGGTGGTACGCCTCCTCCTGTTCTAGAGGCCAGTGGTAATCGCCCGTTCAGCGTCAATGGCAACACCTTCACCGGTTCTGGCGCCGCCCTGGGTCGCTCCTGTGATATCCAGAAAAACGCCTGTGCGAAGGCTGCCAACTCTGGCACTCTTTCTGGTGGCACTGCGCAATGCGAGACTCAGAACACCGAGTGTCGGGCCCTAATCACTCGCCGTGCGACCCGCCGTGCTCTCAAGCCTATTCCCAATGCCGTAGTTGTTTCTCGCGCCTCATCCACTTCCTCTACCGGTGAGTTCGGCTCGTGCAGCGACCCTTCTATTGTATTTGGTTCTTTCGATGGCCGTACCCAGAACTCGTTTGAGCCTAGCAACCTCCGCGACTTTGGCCACGGTTCTGCCCTGAACATTGGTGTCATTGCTGGCTTCATTTGCCAGCGCCTAAACGACTCATGCAAGGCTGATGCCACTGTGGTCTCGACCTGCTCTGAGGCCTCTGCATCTGCAGTCGCGGCTACCCAAAACCAGTCGGCCGCTGACGCTTTCAACAGCGTTCTAGGCGTCAGTGCTTCTGGAGCTGCTACCAATGCTACTGCCACTACTACTCCCAAGGCTGCTAGCACAGCTACCAAGGCCGCTGCTGCACAGGTCACCACCACTATTGTCGTGTGCGATGCCTAAAGCGTTCCTTCGATGTATATTAGATATATTGAACATTTTTCCACCCATTGGCGTATGGTTCTCGACCTGGAGATCGAGAGATACTACCATTGGCATGATACATAGATACATAAATGCACAACTATAACTATAACTCTTAATTTTCTATCTTCAACTTGTATAGCACCCTAACCCTAACCATGTGATGTAAATGCTTCCGGTAGAACATCGGATGATATTTTCAGCTTCAAGGATCGACTATTTCAACCTTTGTTTGCTTTGCCACAAGGGCTAGCTCTCTATCTTTTTGAGTCAGTTTCCAACTACTCTGTAGCCTCATTTGTTTACTCTCCTTGGCCAAACTTCACCGTTTTTGCCTCTTGCAAAACTTCTCATTATCTTTTCCCTCATTCAATAAAAAGTACAGACAAGTTCTCGCTCTTATTCTAACTCTTGGATGGATTTTGTTCAAGCACCAAACCGGTTTGCCTTCACTTTCAACTTGCGCGCTACGCTTTTATCCCTCTACTGACACTCTTCCGATCCAATAAAAAGACGGCGCAACGCCTAAGGTCTATCTATCCATCTATCGTGCGATCTCCAGTTGGAACTCATCGTCTACGTCATTTCTCGCAATGGCCGCGCCCAGCTCAGATGAAGGAGAAATCTCCGATCACAGAGCTCGCGCATATATGAAGGCAACTTCTTCAACTTCGTCGGCTACAGCCTATGGAACTAGTGTTGACCGCCCATACAGACATAACAACGGTTACGGCCCCGGAAATGGCTACGCCCGCCATGGTAGCACCTCGTCGGTGTCGCCGGATCGCGAACGTCGATACATCCCGAACTCGAACTCGAGCAACGGCAAGAACGGCAATGGCAACTCTTCACGCTATACCCGATCCCCCCAACGCGGCACCAAGCGTGGCCGTGACGAGCGTGAAGATTTCGGTCGAAACAGCCGTCACCAAAGTGATAGAAGATACGACGACGCTCGGCGCCAGCGCAGCTACAACGATCTAGATCAGCCAGGCGGCCACAATGAGCGCCATAGCCGCCACGATAATCGGGACCGTGACCGTGATTGGGATAGGACTACCGGTGGCCGTTCGAGTCGCCGAGACGGCGATGGTGGCAGCTATAATGGCAAGCGCTCACGCAATTCCAATCGCAGTCGGTCTCCGACTCAAGACGCCACGTCAGCGGGTCGTTCTGATCGTGGCCACTATCAGCGCGATTACAATGCTAGGGAACAACAGCGTAAGGATGCTCCCAACCTCCTATCTAGAACTGACCACTACTCCAACACGGAGAAGCAGGTTGCGTTTGCCCTTCCCAATGGCGATGTCATGATGCCAACCGATGAACGTCAATCTGGGGATTTTTCAAAACCGACTGTGATAGACGAAGAAGCCGAGATAGAACGCCGTAAACTTCGGCGTGCTGAGCTTCTTGCAAAAGTTATGATCACATCTGGATCCGCCGCCGTAAGGACCATGGCCGCCCCTGAGGCTAATTCAACCTCCGCTCCTCGAAGCGACTCAATCCCTATGCTCTCGACAGCCGATAAAGTTGAGTCGCCCGCATCTGCATCCGTCGACTTTGCCTCGCCCTCTACCCCAACCTTTTCCGGTGACGCAGACTTGATGAACAAATCTATCACAGTAACCGAGACCGATGGTACCTCTGCTGCCGAATATGACCCGCTGGTAGATAAGCAGAAAGATGATCTCCGTGACGAGATGCGCCATCAGCAGTCCATGCCCTCGGTAAATGAAGCTAAGGACGATGATGAGGGTGAGGATGATGACGATGACATGTTCGCCGAAGATTTTGACGTTGATCGTGTCGGAAAAACTGACAAATCAGCCGAAGATGGAGCTGGTGGTCTTCTCGAAGAAGTTGATAAGGAAGGCTACTACAAGATTCGAATTGGTGATGTCCTCGCCAGTCGTTACCAACTCCAGTCTACTCTCGGAAAGGGCATGTTCTCTGGTGTGGCTCGTGCTACTGACCTGGTCACCAAAGAATTAGTGGCTGTCAAGATCATCCGCAACAACGATGCTCTCCGTAAGGTTGGTTTCACCGAGGTTACTATCCTCCAAAAGCTGAACGAGGCCGATCCGGAAAACCGCAAGCACATCATCCGGTTTGACCGCTCGTTTGAACACAAGGGTCATCTGTGCATGGTGTTTGAAAACCTCAGTATGAATCTGCGTGAAGTGCTCAAGAAGTTCGGTAACAATGTCGGTATCAATCTTGGAGCGACACGAGCATATGCATATCAAATGTTCGTTGCACTTTCACATATGCACAATTGCAACATAATCCATGCTGATCTAAAGCCTGACAACATTCTTGTAAGTTTCACATATAGCATGGTTCTCAAGCAAGCACAAGCTCGGGAAAGCTTCTAACGTACTGTTCATTATTCTAGGTCAACGAGAATCGTAAAGTTCTCAAAATCTGTGATCTTGGTACAGCTATTGACCGATCTGATGCTGCTACTTCCCATGATGAGGTCACTCCGTACCTTGTCAGTCGGTTTTACCGGGCTCCCGAGATTATCCTGGGTATCCCCTATGATTACGCCGTCGATGTTTGGTCTATCGGTTGTACATTGTATGAGCTCTACACTGGAAAGATCCTTTTTACAGGGGACAGCAACAACCAAATGTTGAAGGCTATGCAAGAAATCCGCGGACGAATTACTCCCAAGATGTTTAAGCGCGGCCATCTTGCTGGAGCCCATTTCGATGATAAAGGAAATTTCATCAGCATCGAGGCTGACGGTGTCTTGGGCAATGCATCGGTAAAGGTCATGCCGGTAGTGAAGCCTACACATGACCTCCGGCAACGTTTGATGAAGGGTGCGGAGAGTGCTAACGCATCACCAGACGATATTCAAGACCTCGCTCAGTTCGTGGATCTTTTAGAGCACTGCCTTACTCTAAATCCAGATAGACGCTACAAAGCATTTGAAGCACTGCGTCATCCATTCTTCAAGCCTCGTGTTGGCCGGTAAAAAGCTGACACCTATCTATTTTTATCTGCATCCTGTACATACATACAATACGCACATTATTTTAATACAAATATCATGATATATAATTTTCTTATTAGAGTTACCTTCTTTATTCTCAATCATTTGTTTCAGTGGCCTTGATTGGGGAAGTTGTGTCGTCAGCAATTCTCCTCGTATGCCTAAACGCTATCTAACATTCAAACAATCTCCTTCACTGCAAGCGCTTTTCCTGGTTCATCAACGGCCATATCAAAACACAGAGATTGTCATGAAATGGGCAGCTTGTGTTTGTGCCATAAAGTGATAACTTGTACTTGTGTCATGTATCATGCCAGAATCTTCAACAAGTTTGCACCTGGTTACACAAGGTTATACTGTTTGCTCTGTTCTTTCCTGTTTAGTAAAAAGCATTAATACCTGTCTTCCCCTCGTTTTTCTGGTGATCTCCTCTATTTTCTTTTCTTTGATCTCCATAGTATTTGATTATCAATTTCTCTCAACTCTTTGGTCAATGTGCGACCTTTCTCACCCTAGTCCTCCCTCAATACTGTCAAGTCCGGTTGGTTTATTTCATAATAGTGATTCGCTTCCACTTCTATGACTTATAGGCAAGTAATACCCTCTTGGCAGTGATGTTGAGGGCATGTATTTATCAATCTTCATCTGGAGAAAGAAGACGTTTTGAGAAAGCGAAATTTCGGCTAGATTGCCTCACCATTGTTATGTGGCCATTCTATCTACTATAGTTATGAGCCAACTTAACCATGCTTGACTTATGCTTGATGTAGTGTATAAACTGTGCGCAATCGTGGAACTTGACACTGATATCGTCGGTGGGTTAAGCTATCGTGACACAGTCGAAGCTCTACAGGTCGGTTTTGTCCAGAAGATACAACCGCATCGGCTGAACTCTGTTGTATTATATGATGTTGGTCTTATATTGGCCGTGAATCGTGACTTTATAGATAGCACCCTTAGAGTTTTGCATAGCTGTTTGCACCGGTTAAGTGCATCTTAAGTCATCTCGAGTATCACGATCTGAACGATGTCATCTTAGCTACGGAGTTGAATGCTGCGAGAGTTTTCTCATTCTTTGATGTATCAAATTCAACCAATATCTCAAAGCCACGACGGAAATTGAAGTCATGAGACCCGTTTATCTATCTTCGCAATCCCCATATGCATCCTGTACACACATATACACATACAATATGTAGATTCTCTCGAACGGGAACGTCACAAACCACAATTTCTCGGCCAAGTTACTTTCTCCCATATGTTTCATTAACCTGATATCGGAAAGGTTGTCTCTCCAGCACTTTCAAGAAACAGATCTCTTATCCTCAGTGAAATGCGCGCCTTTCATATAATACGTGTGGTATGCCAATCAACATGCCTCAATATCGCCTGGATTCATTCCATTCCCTTCCGTTCCCATAACGGAATGAATGGGGGCTTACAGTTTTGTTATTATGAGTTATCTGAAATGCCCGGCCATTCATCTGTTCCGCCCTAAGAAGTACGGGGTGTAAGTTTCTTCAGATTATCTATCCTCAGATAGCTCTTTAGACATATAAATATAGTATACGTTATACCCTAGATACCAGATACCACTACCGATACTCGAGTCAATAGGCCGCAGCTACATGTTAGTACATGTACTTAAAGATAATCAAGCAATATCAATGCAAATGTAAATCTAGGCGCTGCCGCAACTTTGAGATCATGTGTCATGATGTCTTGTTTTCTTATCCATAGCCTCTTGTCGCAAATGTAATACTTGCTCTACCTAGCACACCTTGCATAAACGGGCGATGCTCTATACTATTCATGTCAGGGGCTTCGTGGTACATCTTGTATATGTATCTCTAGGCTTCAAGACCGTTATATCAGGTTGGATCTCCAAAAGTATTGTCATCGTCATGGTTTCATACTCGAGAAATTTCAGCCATCTTAAGCCAACATATTCTGGGTACGTTGAAATCAGTCGAGGAACTACGATACTGTAAAGTATTCTTAAATTCTTACTTCTTGGGGGCTAGTTGCGCTATTTACATCCCTTTTTGGATATGACAGTTATCAACATAAAGATAGCCACTCTCATAGAGTGGCATTCGTGACACCTTCAACTCACGACAACTCCATTTAGTATGGATATGTATATTACTACAACTACTGATGTACAAACTTTGCCAAAGGGAAACAACTAGTCACCGGTACTTCGAAGCAGTACAGTTTCAACAGGCAGTCTATGACTACATGATACTCGGCCGTCAAGTCAATGAATCATTAGTATAGTCCGCAAGGGATGAATGCCTATAGTTTTTTTTTTGTTTTTTTTTCAGAACTAATGTCCATTCTGTCTAGAGACAGCCCTTCTCCGCAGTGGGTTGCCTCGTTGTTGTATACATGGCTTGATATGCCGGCTGTTTTCAACATGTTCTAGTATCTGGACTATGAGCTCTAGCTCTAGTTCTAGTGCATGTCTTGGAGTCCCTTACGTCATAAGAAAGTCCCTAGCTGCTAGAATGGCTTTGTTTGAGATTGCTTGTTAGCCAAGGGATCGTCAGTCTACAGATACAAGTAAGAAGCTTTCGTGCCTGCCTCTTCGCTTCTTGGCTAGTTTTCCCGTCCCTTGGCGCCATTGAGATAATATATGCCATGTATCATCATGTATCGGGAAAGACCTTGATTCCCCTCACCTGGTCATGATACCCTTGGTTTCGTGCTATCCCTTGAGAGAGGGAAATATCGAACGAGCGAAGAAGCTGTTAGCGTAAACCAACAAAATAAAGCAATAGTATATGATATGCTGTCTATCAATCCCTTTAGCCATAAAACGCTAAGTGAGAAACGGAAAATAATGACTTCCAGTGAGAGACAAGGCAGACAAAGCGAAGTGTCCGTTTTTCATCAGTCTACCCCAAGTCAGGATCGAGTCGGGAAAAAAAGAGAAAGAAGCGATATCATGCTTTAACAAGAAATGAGGCCGGTATGAGACTCTTGGTTGGGTGTTGAGCCCCAAAGAGAGGAGGAAATATCTGTAATCAGAAGTACATATGATCGATGAAGTCAGGGGATTGACGACTCGGGGACTTAGCACTCCAAACTTCATGCCTCCCCTCCGATGATGCCTCCATGAGAATCAAGAGACTCTCTCGCCGTCGATCACGCACAGCCAGCCCGACGTCATGTTTAGAAATACGTTGAAGTCGTCGACATATCCGGGGGCCGTGCACACTATAGCAAGGTCTAGGCCCAGTACGGAACGAGACGAGACAAATAATAATTATCTGTATGTATAATAGAGATCGAATAACTAGCTTTCGTACTGGCGCTCTTCGAAACAGAACTATCACATGTTCGTCATACCAATGAACGGATCCCTCTCTTTTAATTGAGATCAGCACGGACAGGTGGAAGTGGAAAGAAGAGGGAAGTAGAAGACTGTGAAAACGCCACTGACGAGTGGGCTTGAGAGGTAGGCGCGTATCATGTCTCTTAATCTCATGAGATTGTTGAATCAGTAAGCTCAGCACAACGATAGGCAATACTATCAGATCAGATCATGGGAACAACGATCAGGAGAGACCACATAACAGTAGTGGACAGTTTACCACGCAGAACAAGATATCTGTATACCATGGAGGGGATAAGCAGAGAGATGGACATTCTGTGTACTAGGCCAGGGTAACATATAGATCTCCGGAATCGTCATCTAGACTAGTCAAAGGACAAACATAACCATACTACTGGTTGAATATGGTAGATTATAGAGTGTTACTGGCGTCATCTCAGGCCCCTGAAACTCAATACCTCGTTGTTGAGTTATTAGTTATTGTACGCATGGTCAGATGGTTGGTTTGGTTCCTGGCGCTGGCGTTGCACCAAAAAGCGAGCGCCGGCACTAAATAAAGAGGCAAAAATAAAATATCAAATAGTAAGGTCATTACACAAGCCTATTGTGCTTAAGATTAGATCAAAATATAAGCAATGGTAGTGTACTACTAGAAGCATTCCAGTGGAGTCTCTAGAAGGCAAGCATCACGCACATGATGGCCTTTGTTCAAGGCCTCGGCTCAGAATATTAAATAAATATTAAATAAAATTAGACTCACAGCGGGTAAGCCGCGAGTTCAGAGGTTAGACTAAAGCTACACGAAATAAACAGTAATGGCAATAATAATAAAAAGTCAAATGATTCGATAGCAGAGAACAGACCCGCGGAATAGAAAGCACAGAACGCCTCAGCACTAGCGCCCAGGCTGTTCTGTTGTTTGTTCAGATGCAACGATGCTGTGCATATTAGAGAACTACAGATAACATTAGTACAGGTAGAAAGATGTGCACATACAAAATTTAAACAGAACGATGCTCTAGCGCCTGAAGCTGGACGCTGATGCCAACTTCGATTCGGGCGTCTGTGGGCAAAATGGTTTCTTTTTCTTTTTTTTCCTTTTTTCCTTTCTTATCAGGTCACAAAGTACTTTCGAGAGACATTGTAATCTCAATTTCGCTCAACCATTCCGGTGACCATTCCACAAAGTAATCGAATGGCCTCCGCCAACGTCGTAGCAATCCGAGAATAGGAAAGAAAAAAAAAAAGGAAATGAGCTCGATATCACTATACTAGCGTTCCATCTAGCGCAAAATAGAAACAACCAAAAAAAAAAAAGCACAACAAATCAAAACCAATTCACCAACCTCTCGCAACGACGTAGCAGAGTGAACGATTGCTAACCAATTGTAAGAATATCCGTATGAATATATTATAACAGTATTACAGCTATGTACATACTTTACTACTTGCAGTAATAAACTTCTAGTTTCCTATAGTACGTACTCACTGTAGCTGAGGCTACCATAGAAATGTCCTCTACCTTTAATATTATGGCGTTGTTTGAGATGGTTACTCTGCATAAAACAAACATTAACTCAGTCTAGCCGCCGTCTGAGCGAAGTACATACATTAACTATAATGACGACGATATTGACTGTCCAGCCTTCACTGAACTGTTCTGTTCTTCGCTACATGTAGAAAAAGTATTGAAGAAAGTCTCGTCCCGAGTCCAAGAGTCCTTATTAATGCATTGATTGCATTGGACTCCGCCTAAGCACTGACCTCAGAGTCACGACGGAGACAACCGCAACGAAACAATATTTCCTTTTTTTTTTTTTTTTTTTCGTACGAGAAACGAGACCAGGAGTGCATAAAATCTCTTTTTTTTTTTTTTTTTGGCTTTCTCTTGCTTCTTCTGTTCGGATAGGGTTTGATACGTGGTTTATATTTCCGCATCATTAAGCAGAGCAAAGATCCGGGGGCAATCAAACATGAACGACCGGAAGAGCCTATCCAGCCCTGAATGGAGTCATGACAGTTTTCATAGCACTTAATCCAAGATCCTCCAAGCTTCTTGTTCTTGGATGTCTGGATTTGGATTCAAGATAAGTCGGAACTTTGCACTGAGGCCTTGGTTCATTACCGAGCCGTGGAACTAACAACTTATTGGCCATGGATATCAACTACGTGTGTAGTTTTATCTATCCTAGCTACTCAAATATTCTTTGTCAGGAACGATATCGTATCGACAGAAGAGCAAAATAAATGTATGTACATAGCACCTTGGCAGGGATTCAGGCACCGCAAAATAGAAATATCGCCAAAGTTCCCGTTCACAAGTCTGAGCTGATATGATGATATGAATACTCTGCATGCTGGCAAGGTACAGGGCCCCCTAAGAAGCCCAGAACAGAAGCTGATCGACTTCCTATGAACAATTCGAACGACGGGGTTTGGCGATTTTACTTTGATTATCTATACAGATATTCACGAATTGGATTGGTACGAAACGAATCTTGGAGAGGATTATTTTATTCAAGGACTCTGGCTAGTAGGGATTGTCATTCCATCAGCAATGGGAACGAACAAAGTTTCCGTCAAGGGCCAAGCATTAAGCAACACGGAGTCAAAGCGTTCATAGTGTCGTCAGAAGCACCAGGGGTTATTAGTACTAATATCTGTAGTATGTAGTAATAGTAGCGTAGTTGTAGAGAAAATCAACCCATGGCCTAGTCCTTCGTCGACCTGTTAAAGCTACAAACTGTTACCTTTATCACTATGTACTTATCCCATGCTAACCTGTTAGTGTAGAGGTGGCATTGCACATGCGAGAAAAAGGAGAATCATTCACTTTCAGATACATAATAGCCTTAAGTAGTTCTGCTACTAGACAGGTTACAAGCTACAAGACTGAAATCCAGGAAGCAAATCCTGCTGGCCGAGACATTATTACTATCATACCACAATTTCTGATTTGTACATGTGAGGCGTAAAAAAGCAAATCTAGTCTTGAGTTACCGTTGTGCTTGTCTTATATTTGCCACAGTGCCAACGAATGATCTTGGAACAGAAAAGACAAAATAACCCAGGCAGCCAAAGCCGACGATCCCAAAGTACACTACCGAAATCTAAAAGTCTACGGGCGTTGATATACATCAGCTGATAGTGCAAAAGAAGACTAGTAGACGTTTATCGTTGGAGGGCATATCTTGTGATGTTTTTATACAGATACATACTAGTAGTGAATATCTAAATCTTTGTGACAGGTCTGACTAGTTCGTGGCCTGCTACATGTGAAATTTGATAATCTGAATATCGAGATGGCGTATTGCCCAAAGAAGCAATGGTTAGGTAGATTGTTTATATAGAGGGAAGAGAGAAAAGCCGATATATCTGTCACAGGCCGGGCAATAGAGCAAGTCTAGATATACGATATAGAGTTGCAGCCGGAGTGTTCGCGCGAAATCTAAGATACAAATACAATTAAGGGCAAAAGGGCAAAGATAAACAAGAGAACGAACGCCTATGCCCTGTTACGACACACTATAACAGCATACTACATACATAGCACATTTAGTAACGACAGCATACCATTATTGACGCCTTTTGAGTCTAGAACCAGAGCAAGGCCCTGCAAAGTGTCAGCAGAAGAGGGCCTCTCTTTCAAGGGAGCAACACCGTTCTTTCTTATAGAAGGTCGGCCGCTTCCGCTGAAAAGATACGAAAGGAAGAGAAAGAAAGAGAATGAGAAACAACAGAAAGGGATAGCGTTGCTTCGAAAGTTTGTCAGCTAGTTTAACCAAAATCGATATATGACTGTGTTAGGACGTGTGTATCTGTATGTACATACATATTTGGCCACATTGATCTTATGCTGATCAGCTCTTCTCGTGACAAGAGCACAACGGTCTGTCAAATGAAAATAGATTCTGCATTTTGACTAATCTTTTTGTGCCTATTGATCGTGGTGTGGTCATTTCGAGGAGCAAGGATTTTTGTTCATTCATGGTCATGGCTTGTGATTTGTGATTTGTGTAAAGACTGCTTATTAGCGCCATTTCAACGTAAGAAAAAGACATGTAGCATCAGAGACTAGTGAACGAGGCTGGCTATAATAATACCATGACAGGAATCGGCTGGCCTGATAAGCAAGCTAATCACCATAAATACTGTACCAAAATGTACCAAAATACATATGTAAGTCCTAGCAGGAGCCAACACCGACGATAAAGTCACTATCCTATCACATTTACAATTCACATCATACCAACCAAGTCCATTCCATACTACATCACATATCTCACAAAATACATTCTATGGGCTTCTGGCTTCTTCTGCACTGCCGAATGAAGCTGTGAAGCCGGGGGATGGTCAGAGATGCATGAGGGATTGCACACTAGTCCGTAGGAAGGCCCAATAATATGTTAATAATAGGCCGTAGTTGACGATGATTATCTGCATAAATACTATCGATATGATGGCAGCCAATAGTGAGGCGGCAAGGCGATTGATGGGGCTTATGTTCGATCTTATCAGGACCAAAGAAGAAGACGAAAACGAGAAAAAGAAGAAAGAAAAGAACGGTAAGAGATTATCGAAGATATCGAGGAGACCAATCGTATCCCGATGACTTGGACTTAGAGATGCAAGATACAGTTGTGTCTTTAGTAAGTATATGTATCTAGTTAGTTAGTGCCACTACCTGGACCACCCACACCTGCAATTTTGTGACGAAAAAGAAAGACCGCAGTCACATTGAGAACAATGTTCCAATGCCTATTTCCGAGACCAGGCTTAGACCGGCCGGCCGGTTTCTATTTCTATTGATTCGTTTGCTGGCACACATGGACGGGTTATCGTGAAGTGGCCAGACATCCTGTCTATTATTGGTACTTAGTATGTATCAGTACAGATACCTTGTCGTACCATCAAAGTTGCTAACTTTGATTTCTTTTTTTTTTTCCTTTTGCATCCGGCCGAATACAAAATGCAAAAGACAGTTCTAGTCCAACTACACTCTTATATGTACATAGTACGACCATATACCCTTGTCCCTTTGTACAGCAAACAGAACAGGCCATAATTGCTGTTTCGGTCTGAGCCAAAAAGGCAGAAGACGCAATTGTTTCTAGCGACTACAACTGAGACAAACTTGCAGAAAACATGCAAAGCGGTTATGGCTATATCATGGCTTTAGCTCTTCCTGCGTCCTGTGTAGTTAATGTACGTATGTACATATAGAGGGGGGAGGCGCTGATCCAGGTTGGATGCAAGGAATGAGTGACTGAGCACAAGACAATCAATCCGTCAACAGCAAGAAGCGAGACAACGGCCCAAGTTCTAGAGCATGACGATGTACCAGCCCATGGTTAGCCAGGCTAAGCTTAGGCTTATATCTGTAGTCAGTTACTTCAACTCCTCACTCCACGAGAAGCAGGCAAAAGTGACGAGACGTTCTCGCCATGCAGGTCAGACAGAGAAAACACACACGAAGATCAACTTTTGTTGGATGCAGATACATATGTGTACAACTTAGTACATATATGCATACTAATTCACCCAGCCAAAAGAAAGCAAGGAAGAGAAAAGCGGTCAGTCCATGTGGTGCTGTATTTACTGAATAGTCTACCTGCAGCAGTAACTTTTCAGTATGCAAGTTCAGTAAGCTGCATACATGTACTATAGCATGTACTAAGTACATAACATGTACATGAGTTATGCAAGCTGCAATGTATGCGTGTGATATCGTTCTTACTTGGCCAATCCAAACCGTTCCTGTTCCTACACTCAACCTCCCCCCCCTCCGTTTTCTCTTCTCCCTTGCCTTGCTCTATCGACAGTTTTCTCCGTGCTTCTCTCGAGTCCTATTTCTACACCTACATACAGAAATGTGCATAGTAGATCATATCGATACGGCTCGTGTTTATCTCACTCTTCTATCAAGGACACCATCAGTCACCTGCACAACGACGGCAAAGCAAACGGGATGCCCTATTGGCAGACAACTGACACCTTGGAACCCAAGCGGCCCTCAATAGAAGAGCGGGGTGCGGCGGAAATGGCGACGACGGCGACTGTGAACGGTCCCGCGTGAAATTCTCTCCCAAAGTGTCGTCTGCTTGTCTGTAATAGTCAGTGATTGCCACCCAAGTGTAATACTGAAGGAGAGAGGAAGTGGGACGCAGAAAGAACGAGGCTGGATCCCTGTGCGCCAGCTCAGACTGTCGGTGCGTTAGGTTAGAGCACCTAGTAGCAATATTTACACATGTTGGTATATGTATGTATATGGTCCATAGTAGTACTGTGGTGGTCAAGAGGAAGCTTCAAGCGACTCAGCTTCTCTGCACAAACCGGTTCAGAACGGCAGGAGATAAAGAAGCTATGTTGTACCTTCTGTGTCTTCTATGTCTTCTCTCCACACATCGTATCGAAGCATTGAGCGACAAGGCCACGAATGGAAATCTTGGTGTGCACGGGGCGCTCAAAAATCCTGTCAACGCTACATGACGGCACCCATAGCTCCTACTTGTCTATTGCTAGTCATACTTTAATGCCCTAGGCATACGATAATCAGCATGTAATACTGCCTGATATGCACTCGAGCTTCTGTGGGGAGCGAGAACTGCTACTTACATAGTATATACTAACCGGCAAAAGGCAGCAAAATTAGCAGCATTAACTATGAGCATGTATTTGTTAGTACGCCGACTTGTGGGGGGCATACAGTACTACCACAACAACATATATATATATATATACATACATACAGATATATGCCCAAAGTCTAAGCATTCTCATGCCTTTAGCCTGGGCCAATCTTACAACTATAATTATGTACATGTAGGTTTGCTAAACAAAAGTAGCAAAGTAAGCGACTATCAGCTTAGTCTAGCGTGAGCCAAGCCTCTCGGAGACAGTGTCCTTCTGACACCTTCTTCATTTTAGGCATCCTCCTGTCTTGTCTTGTTATTCCTCACTACCTCTTAGTACTTGTGCACGAAAATGGAAAAGAAAACTTTCGCCCGCAGAGTTGGGCTGTAAGCTTTGATGAATGGCTGGCTAAATGACAGGCCCTTTTTATGCTGCGATGATAGCCACCCAACGACGTCACCTTGGCGTCTGAGATTCTTTCTGTTCTATCATGTTCCATTTCATGAATGTACATACGATGCATAGTTGTACACATAGATATTGTATGTATTTTCCTCGAAAGGCGCAAGCAACAGAAATCCAATAAGGAGCGAGAAACTAAGCAAAATTTGGAAAGAAAAAAAAAGGGCGGAGTTCTCAGTCATTACTATCTATCGGAACGAGAGCCAAGTGCTTTTTCTTCGGTGAGTAATGAAATATTACATGATTTTTCAGACCCAGCTGTAGTCAAATAGCACGACATCATCTGATGTTCCTAAGTCGCTAAGCATTAAGAAGGGGGGGGGTTATTGATCGCCATCATGCTCAGGACCACTTTGCTTCCCATGCTTGGCCGAACGGTCCAGTGCATTCTCGCCATAATATATGCGTTTGTACAGATATGTTAGATGCTTTGATCTTATTAGCTCTACACACTGGCAACTACAGTTTATACTACCACCCGCTGTGGCAACCGAGCAGCCCGCACTATAAGTAGCTTGAGGACAAAGGCCCTTAGGCTGTTATTCCGCCACTAGTCCACTAGCAGTATTATCTAGTATATGTACTGTACTTCATATTCCTACTTGGCCTTAGTAAGGACCGACCCGCGCCCCATTCCGTAAATCTCGCCATTATCGGAATTTTTATATCTGGAACATAGATTTAAGTCTCGTACATATCTAGCTTAGTATGACAAATTTAGCAACTAAGCATTTACAATAATGAGACTAAACTCATAATCCATGAGGATAATTTATATGCTGCTCCATAGAAATGCCCTGGGTTGAGTTACATCATATATTCATATTGTTGGCGTTGATGAGAAGATAAAAACGTTGATCATAATTCAAATACATACATATTACATAACTACGTGTATATTATACCATGACCAATTATAACTTATCCCAGAAAGGAAAGCCTGTGAAAACCAGCCAACGTTTTGCATTAGATTATCTCCGCATCAACGTTGTCAGTAACACAGTAGTTTGTCTCAGTTTTACGATCTACTATCAATCTTATCTTCCACATTAATTTCTCCCTCTAGGAACGACAACATGTTCAAATCTTTATTCTTCAATATCAAGGCACATGACTATGATAATAGATATCTAACTATGTATCAAGGCAAGTAATGAAACATGTACCGAAGCTCTTATTGATGCTGCCCTTAGCTGCCCTTATCAAACCTTGTACCAAACAGGCCCTCCAAGACGCCCAGAATATACTAGTAGTAGCACACAAACCGCCACTTGAAACCATGTTGATGATTCCGAGAGCTGGTCTCTGTACAGGTAGTCATGATCCTATATCCCAAGCGCTTATCGAGAATCCTGAATATTCTGCCGTGCGATGTCGTGTCACCATTGTAATCTGTCGGGAATTAGCCCCAAAAAGACCTGCTATTAGTTACCACGCTAGCCTCTACCAAAACTCTACAAAATAGTGCATGCCTAGTTGTACGTGATGATTTAACAACTAAGAGTGGCCGAGGAATAGGTCGACGGTTATGACTAGTGGCCCCCCTAAGCGTCAAAATGGTGGCCAAAATTGTGGCCATTAACACAAATCCTTACTATCTTCGTCCACATCTTGTGACATGGCGATAGACAGCAAAATACTACTTCTCTGGTACGGGTCTAGCGGACTTTTTTTTTTTCGTTAGTTGTGTAGTTATACGTACAGATATATCATCTTGATTGTTATCTTGCTCACAAATAGCGGAAATACCGCTAAAACTTGCTCAATCATACAAAAGATATCGGACCATGAGCATCTGGCACAACCATTTGCTGTTTGCAGTCTCGCCTTTTCCGTTTATCTTTTTCTTTTTTTTCTTTTTTCCTTCCTTCTGTCCTCTCATCTCCAAGTTTGTCAACTAATCTATCCAGCTGCGTGACTGAAAATAGAAACATCAAGACAGGTCGCTCCCTGTAACATTCCGCTAAAACAAGCTAGGACCTGGGGCTAGTCAATGGTGTGTTTACTGGCAATGACGAAAGCTATCAGAGGCACAGCGATACTATCATGAACATGCAACGCCCCATGGTTTTGAGAATGTTGCATTGTATCTTGGTTTATTGGAAAAAGATTGTCATTATTAGACACCTTTGGACACCAAATAGCACAAATATACCATAGTTGTGGCAGTAGGAAGCACTAACATGGCAATATGCCAAAAAAAAAAAAAAAAAAAAAAACCAGTTCCGAATATATTCCACACCATATAAACTGCAATTTAACAAAAATATATGTCCAAGCCTTTGATCACTATAATACAAATGTGTAACTATGTCCATTCGTATTGAGGTTGGGGACAGGGCTAGAATAGCATATCAAACGTTCACACAAGTACAAAGCTGAGCGCAGCAAAAAAAGACAAAGTTCCTGGTGGCAAACATAACAACTGATCCCTTGCAAAAGAAGGCTGGTGATGAAGGTTAATCGCCTCCCTAGCTTGATGACGTTTTAGTTTGGCTATGGACTAACTGACTGTAACCAAATCACGAAAGGAACTACATGTACAAAAGCGAGCAGGAGAACAAATCGACAACGAAAAATCATACATAGTTGATATGTTTATATTTATATACTGTTGTGGCACAACTACACATGTACATCTTACAATATTACCGCCCTAGGCCTGGCAACGAAAGATGAATTACTGCATTCTCATTAAGCAAATGTACCGAGTTAAGGGCGTCTAGTTTTCTACGGATATTTATTGGTATTTTTTTTTTATTTTTTTTTATCACTGGTTGGTTTGCAGTAAACCATATGGGGCTGTGATATGCAGGGAAACGTCAGATAGCACGGCGCCAAAACAAGCTGTATATGTATGTAGGTTTCGTTATACACCATGTGTAGTTATATGAAAGTGAAAGTGAAAAATACAAATGTGTAGAGAGACACTGTATCTGTATATCATGTTTGTGCGATAGGAGACACACCGCCAAAGAAGGACAAACGACAGTATGTACATACATATATGCCACCAATAGTAGCGCTTCGTACGCATACATCGCCAGTTTATAGCACATTGCAGCTTGAATTTGAATGGTTGAGAGCGGGCGAGTAAGTCAAAAGTGGATCACGTAACCGCATATTCAAGCCCGCCTCACAGTTTACCTGCATCAAGCTTATGGTGTGCGCTATAACAGCAGGCATACATATACATATATATACATAAGACCTATAATATGCATGAAGGTCAATTTTTTTCGTGTGCGGCACACATTCAAGGCACAAGATACCAATAACAGTGGTGGGTGCGTATTATCTGTACGGGCAGGGCATTTTCATACGATGCTAATTGTAGGTACAATATGTACATACACATGTGCATTGTGGCCTCATACATGTACGCCGTAATATTGGGCTTGATTTGTACACCGGCTTTCTACTGTAATCACAAAAGCTCCTCCAAGGAGGGGTAGCAGTGGTATATGGACAAATTAGGATGGCTTATGGGCCTCACTGTATTCAATGCATATAAGATCCGGTGTATCTGTTTGATGTTCTGCCCCATGCTGACGGAGATGATGTTTTGGCTCTCTTTTCTTCCTTATTTCAGGCCATATGTGTTTGTACTTCTGGCTTCAACGGCTAGTGTATCAATCTATACTATCAAATCGGCAAAAAAAAAAAAAGGGCATTGTCCAGTGTGATCAAGCCGCGCTGATCAGGAAATGACTGAGGCTCGGCATTTCACCACTTACGCATGAAGTTTTGGCTTGAAGCACCCACACTGTAGATCAAAATGGAAAAAAAATAAGCCAATCTTGAATGCAAGACATACGAAGTGCAGTTTTTTGATGCCCGCGGAAAATGAAGCTATAGACAGTTACAATTGATTCATCGTGGCCGGCTATTCTACCATTTTTTTTAGACATACAGATACAGGTCTTGCGACAAAACCATCACCCTGATTTGTATCAGAGCGGCCCTGTATCATCTGATTACTGGGCCCTGTGTAAGCCGTATCATCAACATATATCACTATATCTACAGCGGCTGACTTATAGTTACTAGTGTAGACGATATGCCTCACGTGACCGCTTTGCTTTTGAAGTTTAACCCTACTGTCAGTCAACCCTATCGAATTTAATCCAGTTTTGTTGGTGCCTTTATTCAGTCAGCTTTCCTTGATGTTTAGATTTCAACGCTTGACAACAGAGGATAAATTTCTTCTTTCCCGACACTAGACTAATTTTGGCCCATCGAGCTATCTCTATAATTTTAGTTATCGACTACAATCATTGCAATTCAGGAGTTAGAATTGTATAATCAAAACCCTGAATCATCAATTGAATAATGCCCCATCTTCATCACTTGACTTGATCTATCAATAGAGCCTTGGTCTGTATCGGAAGGCTTGGATATTTGGGTTACAACTGTCTACTAAATGTTCGATCCAACATTGCCTCGTAAGCGAGTGCTTTATGGCTGGACACTAACGCCACTTTCACTTCACTACAGGTGGTCTCCTTGCCCCAAAACGCCTGCCTGGAACGAATGTGATCATTCGGCGTAAGAAATCTGAGCTCTCACACATCACTGTCTGTTAAATTATGGAGCGAAAGTGTTGCAACAAGGCTTCTAATGCGGCGGCGGCAAAGGTTACAGGGCTTTCCAAGGCTTTTAATCCAGGGACACCTCGCCTGGAACTATCTTTGCGTCGAGTTGAGGGATTAGACATGGTTTCAACTGAATGTTGTTTTTGGATCAGGACAGCCACTGTTGTTGCTATGTACTGTCTCACGACGTTTGGATAGCCCTGAACATGCCAGCGCATATCAAAACACCAGTACGATAAACTGTTACAGCCAGTGGTACTTGCCCGGCCAAATTATACTTGATGCTAGTGCTCGAAGGTGTCTCTGAGCCTCTACTTGGCCCTGTGGCCTTCACTATTCTTGTTCTCTGGCTTACCCTAACCGAGCACTACGGTCCTGGCATTCCGTCATTCACAGTGGCAGGAAGAAGCGATAGCGGTTCCTCATGAGGCCAGAATTCTATACGAAGCCGAGACCAAGGAGTAACTAAGGGCCCCGACTTGCTAGTGCAGTGGCCTCATAGTTGCCCTCTTTATCTAGGCTTTTTTTTTCTTCTTCTTTTTCTTCCTCTCCTCTTTTCCGTTTGGCTATCGGTGCTAGCGCTTCTGACGACAACTATAGACTCTTTCATGGGCATAGTAGCGGAGGAGGGCTAGGCATTGCTTGCCATGACTGCGATTACTGCTCTCTGCTCTCTGCTACCGCTACCGCTACCGCTACCGCTACTACCACCCTATAGGAATAAGTCAGACTGGCTCAGCGCTCATGCGGCCTCTGCTTGCTCCAACAGTACCCAACGATGGCTGCCCGTTTTGATCTGAGGGGTGGGGACACTAATCCTTTGTTCGTCCTCCGTTGATATGGCCGTGGTACCCCATGTTACAATTAGTGACTCTGAATTTGATTGTTATTTTATCTCGTATCAATGTCCACGTCGCCTAAAATCGATTAATATTGTAATTAATCGATGGTCAGACATGAAGGTTTGCCATCCCTGAAAGCAATATTACATGGCTACTTGGTTGTTGGTTAGGATATAATGGCTCGCTGCCCATTCCTCGTCTGCCGAATAAGTCTTCGTTTTTGGTTCTCTGCCTTATCTGCCCTTCAATTTCCACTCTCTCTATCGAAGATTGGGCTGCACCTCTTCCAAAACTTTGACCATCAACGCTATATCACCACATTACCCTCAAGACCTATCTAGATCTCCGCCAAAACCAGTACTATCACTTCGTATCACCGAAAAAAAAACATAACACTTGCTTTACTTCTCTAAATTTCGTTTTCTCTTGTATTCTTTAAGTTACTACTACTTTTTATTTTATTTTATTACTAGCCTCTTTTTATTTCCATCTCATTTTTCATCACGTATTCTTGTCTAGACACAAGATCTTTTCATTGCACTTCTAAGCTGGACTTATCCTTTTACTACCGCAAACCCTAAATAGTCCATAACAGTGTCACAAAGCTCGGGCCCACTTTTACACCATCATTAATACGCTGCCATCTTATCAACTACTTCCACTCCACCAACTCGGAATATCACTCCATTTTATATCACACAGAATGAGCAATGGTTTGGCCAAGCACCCTTACCACCATAACTCTGCCGTAGGGAGCCACATTGCCATTCCCTATCTGTCATCACTGCCGCTTCGTGACTGCCACATCCTCAAGCTCGATAATCTTCATGACTTTAAGTTCTTGAAGTCAGTCGGCAGTGGTGCCTATGGCACTGTCTACCACGCCATTCACCGCAGCACCCGCCAAAACTTTGCCATCAAGGCCCTTTGCAAGTATGCCAGTGACGGCAATCCTCTTGAGTCCCGGCAAAGAGATTTCCAGATCCAGGAAATCATGCTACACTACCGTGCGTCTGGTCACGAGAACATAGCTTCGCTATATGCTATCTGCGAAGACCACGATAATGTGTATGCTGTCATGGAGTTCTGTGACGAGGGTGATCTTTTCCACAACATTGCCGAGATGTCTCGTTATGAAGGCCAGCCTGAATTGGCTCGTAAGGTCTTTCTACAGCTCGTGCAAGCTGTCAAGCATTGCCATGAACAGGGTGTATACCACCGTGATCTCAAGCCCGAGAATGTCCTTGTTACCAACTACGGACAAACTGTCAAGCTTGCCGACTTTGGCCTTGCCACCGACAAGCCATATTGCAGTGACTACGGTTGTGGCTCGACGTTCTATATGAGTCCCGGTATGCGCTAAACTTTTACCCTCAAAGAAGTATCTATACTAACACATAACAGAATGCTTAAACACATGGTCTGATCAAAAGTACAGATGTGCTTCCAACGACACTTGGGGCCTCGGTGTTATTCTCGTCAACCTCATGTGTGGTCGCAACCCATGGAAGCAAGCCTCTACTGAAGACTCCCGGTACAGCATGTTCCTTAAGTCGCCCGGCTTCCTCCGGAGCATCTTGCCCATCACCTCCGAGTTCAATGAGATTCTGAGCCGCATATTCTGCCACAACCCCCTGAAGCGCGCTTCTCTTGATGAAATCATCTCCATGGTCAGCAGATGCCACACTTTCATCACTCCTGTCAATCTGCCTCCTTCGCCTCCAGCATCGGATGATGGCTGCGATCAGAACGAAGACAATATTTCCGAATATTCCGATATATCAGACGAGACCTGCGAAAGCCCCGATCTAGTCGATGACAACTCCATGGAGACCGACAGCATCTCTGACTCCGATGTTTCTGATGTGGACACTGTTTTTGACGAGCCTACCCGCGTAGTGACGCCGGATATGTCATATGCTGCTCCCTGCTCTCGGGTCATGACTCCCCATCTGGCTGCCTCTGCTGCCGAGCCGTACGTGACGGTTGTCAACGCGGAGTACCATCCTTACGCATCTAGTTACGTACCGCCTTACAACAGCTCAACATACTTACCAGTAATTTCCGCACCAGTGCCCCAGCAGCAACCACCACTTCAGATGTACTGGAACGCCTACTGCATGCCGACACCGCCCGCCAAGACTCCTATAGTGTATTCCAGCTCTCCGACGCCTCCTCCAGAGCTCCAGCAGCAGCGTTGCAACACTGGCTGGGTGTTCCCTTTCCCCAGCTGCTTCTCCCAAAACCAGAACCAGCACTCTGGGATGACGCACATGTCACCACTTGCTTTGCTTTCACATCATTATTAGGCTACTATTAGGCTTACCCCGCACACTCGTTTACTTTCCTTACTGTCATCATATACCTGTTGCGTTGTTTCGATGAGACTTGCTTGAATTCTTACGAAGTCGCAGACTCTCGGACATCCCACATACGTCGCTGCCTCTTGAGGCCGATGCTTACCGTTTTGCATCTGTAACGCAGCCACAGTCCCATATAAAGGGACATTGCCGTTTAATATAAATATTGAACGGTCCTTATACTGTGGATATGTGTGCCTGTCGCTACAGACGCTCCACAGTTTTGAGGCGTTTAAGTGTGTCTCGTTTGAAGAGCACCACAGCTAAACTAAACCTCAAACTCGGCTCAAGGTGACTGTTGTCTAGTCTACCTTGGGCCATCTAGATACGTTGCCTGGCTTTTCTTTTTTCTCTTATATTAACACACTGCCACGACTTTTCGTCATGTTATGATTCTTTTCTTTGTATACTTCTTTTTTATCTTTTCATTTCTGCCTCATGGCTCGTTACGACACAATCTTTTTTCACACAATATCTTTTTTTCTGCGAGCATTATAGCTTGTGAACCTTCTTGACACATTTTTTTTTTTCTATTTTCCCACCTAGGGCGTTTTATCTCGGAATACGGTCAAAATCTTTTGGTTTATTGGTTTATAGCGGTTTACTGTCTTTTTTTTTTTTTTTGGCAAACATTTTTTTATTACCTTTTTTGTTACAAAGAATTTGGGTACAAAATTGTAGTAGGATGTTCAAACATCTTGTTCTGTGGGTTTGGGAAGTATTGTTAGGAAATGAGGATATAGCCTTCTTTGTCTCTCTACCACACTCTATCAATGAGAAACCGGCCACTTTGTTAAGTGGCTTGGTAAGAGACGAGCATTCCCAATTTGAGCACATAGTTGTGACAGACATACGCTCTGTTTTGGATACTTGTGAAACCATACATGGTTAAAATTTTTTTTTTATTAAGAGTGCTTTTGCTGCTCATCAGAGCTGCTTCAATAACGACTTATTTGCATTAGATACGGGACGCCCGTTTTCTTGCACTCTATCACATTTTTTCTTTCTCTCGACAAAAAATAACTCTGATTGTGACTAAATGTACTATCGACTTCTTGGTCCAGGCTGACCTTGGCTTGGACTTGGATTTCCATTTATTGAAGCTTACACGCCATGCATGTGCATATCTTATATGGAATGTTACATTCAACCTAACTTTTAGCCATACTTCCTTGTATCTCTTCAATACTCGATTGATTTCTGTAGCGAGTGATGTATCGGCACCTCGTTTTGGTTTAATGTGATTTTGGAAAAAGAACGCCATGTCAGCTTTAGACACATATAAGTAGTCGTTTATAGTAGATAGCTCCATGTCTATAATTGTACATATCCTTGCACCCTTAGCTCCCATTTCTGCTCAAAGTCCCCCAAACCAAGCGTCTTGATGCGTTGGCAATGAGGACTCCGTCTGAATGTGGCCAAAGGCTTCTAAAGAAGAGGTTGGTTTTGGAAGCGACTGGAACTAAAGCAACTTGACGACAAAAGGTCCGTAGGAGACTTGAAATATAGCTAATATAGGGCAACTCTATCGTCAATTCTCTATCTCCGACTGTTAAGTTGTTTGTATAGCATGTTCGATGCTCTGCCACGTTGATATGCATCCGCATTTGCCTACTTGCATATGATAGGCTGTAGTTGAAGCAACGGCCTGCAGCTTAGTCTGGAGAGGTCGCAGATTTAAGTAGTATGATTGGCTAGGGCGGGATTAGGCCGGAAGACGAGGTGGTAGCCAAGGAAAAAGAGAGCAGACGAGAAGAAAAAAAAGAAAAATTAAACAAAAATGTAAGAGAAACACGCATGTATCCCACGGATATTATCATCCATTCTCCCCTCCTAGTGCCGCCTGGCGAATTTTTTTCATCCAGTAAAATCAAGACGGGACAGTGCATCAGAGTCTCTGTTGCTCTGTTTCTGTTCTATCGATTAACTTGGCTAGTTTGCTACCATGCCCCCGCAAACCTGCATATACATACAATTATAGGCGATACCGACTTGTACCATGCCTTTTCTGTCCTCTCTGCCCACTTCAACTGTTGTCTTCAGGCCGATCTTACTTATCTACCCATATTCTCTTTTACCGCAGTATCAAGCAATACACAGATGCATGATCAGGACACTAAAAACCACCGAATCCAGAACGCTAGCTGAGCTGGCCCAAGTCCGAAGAGATGATGAAGGCTTAATAAAGACAGCCAAGTCGAGGCTATATGCACAGACAAAAAGGTGGCCTAGCAAGTCGGCCTGTTCGACAGGTCAAAGTCTAGACTTATTCTAGTGCTGTAATAGCTAAAAAAAAAAAAAAAGATACCTATCACATTACTGATCTTGCTTCTTTATTGGCTGGCTTGAAAACTACAATCTGCATCTTTCTGTCGTATATGTCCGCTCTTTTGCCTATATTGACGAGGAGGAAGGAGGCGGAGGACTATCCGAAGGAATCTTCATTCACTGCACAAGTTCTTTTTCTTGTCGTCATGTATGCAAAGTAGTAGAAGCTCTATGCACAAAGTGGGTGAGTTTCACTCAGTGGTCACAAGCTGGTTGTCACATCATCTTCATGGTGCTACGGCTGCTTTCAACCCATGAAGTTTCTTCTCTAGTCTTCGATGAAGTTCTATGGTATGATATAATTGTATTGTAGAGAGACAGAGAGAAAGGCCAAGTGAAAGATAATCACAGAGTGATATCCACAAGGAAAAGTCTACATAGTCACCAGAGCTCGCTTATATGTATGGCTGAGCGGTGGTGTGCCATACACCACCCAACATCCTTTGTGCACACTCTACCCGATTAAATTCCTAGTCTATCCTGCCTACTATCCATCGCCAAGCAAAGAGAATGAGCATCACTACCATGTATCATCGTTTTATGACCTTTTCTTCATTTTCTCTGTGGCCATCGATAATATCTCCTTTGTGAGACACCCTTTTGACTACCGGAAATTGCAAGCCACTAGGTCTCGAAGAACGGACGAGAAATGGGAAGTAATGCTGCCCAACGAGATTCGCTACAAGCAAATAAATCCGTGGATACATCCCCTTTTCTATGACGACAGAGCTAAAGTAAATCTAGAGCTAAGGCGACGGAGGAGGGAGAGAAAGAAAGAAGGGGACGACCATGTCTGTTCATACTAGTATGACAGTTCATACGCTATCAGAGCCAGTCTTATTTCGTAGCTTGCAATCCTTAGTCCTGGAGAGCAAATTAAATCAGTTGTGCAGCCTGCAGCCCACAGCCTGCAAGAGAGGAAGGTGAAGAAGACGAACAACAATGAGATGGCGAAGCGAAGCATTTACATCATGTATGTTGGGTCCCACCCCAGCCAGTCCCTACCTCTCTTGGTGACTTACACTTTCCTGCCATGAATATTCGATGGGTAACTACCTGTTATTCGAATGCAGTCTCCGACAGTCTTTCGACTACCGTCCACTATTTGCCTGTAACCTCACCGCACATCTGGTGTGGCCCACTTGAATTGATCCAGATGACCCTTATGAGCTTGAATTGATCCCAATGGGTTCTGAGGCCTTCTTACCAGTACTATATATATCTTGGTTGGTACAACCGAAGGGTATACTTCCTCAATGGCTACATATTGCTACCAAGTGCCTTTTTCTTAGTAATTTTCCCCACGAAAAACCCCACTATGGGCATGGAAGAAGCTACGATTGTGACTGGCGACATCAGAGATAGTGGTATGAGAACTGCGTTATCAAGTGCTTGAAACCTCAAGAGATGTGGGGTCATTCGGCTCCTAGTAACGCATCAGTCTACCTTGCTTGACGCACATGGTACTTTGCTTATTTGATAAGTATTGCTTATCAACTTGATGAGAGTGATATATATATACATCTTATATCTACTGCCTTTTTGGGATGCTAGAGCAAAGGACGCATCATGCGTACTGCAGATAAAGTACATTCTTACCCACACACCCATCTATTCACAATAGACTCCAAACATCATACCTTTGATCATACTCGCAATCGGGATCGCTTCATGGCTCATTGTATGGCGGATATGGTAGCGCAGAGCTGGGCACATTGAGTAGCAATATACATATATACGTGGCCTGTATTGCCTCAAGCTGCGCTTGACGCATGCATAGATCTAGAGCACTACTAGAACTACTGCCGAGAGCGCCCTACGAGAAAGTAACCCACGCTCTAATAGTGACAAAGAAAAGAAAATAAGGGGACTTCAAAATAGTCTAGAGTAGCTACACTATAGCTGGGTGCGGACAAATAGTGCCATTGATCGCTCGCCTAAACGTACAAGTACAATAGACTCACGCCATACCACCTAAAGCTGCAGTACTGCGTCATCATATGTAGTAGGGGTACATGACATTGATTGCATCTGTGGATGTGTCCAAGCCCATAATTCTCTATTTCAGAGTTCTACGGAGCAGTATTGTGGTATATGAGTCGTTATATAATGGATTTCACGATACCTTCCCCCCCCCCATTAGAGATGGAAAGTCGAGACCATCCAAGCCAAAGTCAAGGCGTCATGCAAGACAATACTAAAGGAAAGCAAAATAGGACAAATCATATACTCTACTTCATGGGCTCTCGCTATTGCTCGTTAGTGATGCCAGTCCAAGGCTGTGAACTAACACGGCTTGCCAGCAGAGCCATCTTGTTTATTCACCGCCAAGTATCTATCATGCATGATTTTCCAAATAGAACCATTAGGCTATCCTTGAAGTGCATCTCGGGTAGAAGAAGAATTAAAATCCAAGACACAGACAACCACAAAAGAAAACGATGTGCTGGACTAAAGTACTTGCTTCTTGACCTATCGGTAGGCGTTCGTTCCGTGAATTCTCAGACAATATATATATTTTTCCCTTTTTGGAGGTCAACCACATGGAGTAGTAAATAAGCAAAGAATGCAGTATATGTATTACAGTATATGTATAACAGATCTTTCGCGATAGCTCGAAAAAAGGTGTAGTACACTATCGTTGCAGGCGAGGCACTCACCGCCCATTCACTATGTACATATATGTATGTTCCATGTTGGCCAGAGCCCGGCTGGGCAGTGCCTGTGGTCGCTCACCTCGTAGTTAACCCTGCGCGACCACGGTCATTAGGTTACGGTGGCAAATCTGCTAGCCGTCAAGACAAAAGGTAAATCATCTCTTATTGTATACACATCGAGTGTGTGTATATGTGGTGCCAATGCACGTACATACCTCTCTGGATTCACATAGACATATGTACTATCTGATACAATTATGATCCATGAGCTGCAGCCCTGCAGTGGCACGATCCAGGAAGTCAACGACAATGTAGTGTGTCTATCATAGCCATGATCACAGTGAACATTCTATCTAGTATGAATAACAGTTCCGAATGCAGTGTACATACCACTCAGTGCCCAACAGATCTAGCCACAGATTATATATCAGCGTTATCGAAATTGTTGGCCAGACGTAAGAGATAGGCATTTATCTCAATTCTGTACTTACCTTGCTGTGGATGGTTTTTTTCGGGAATGATTCGATCACCTATAGATACCACAACGCACACCGCTGATTTAGTTGTAACCAATGAGATTACAAGTAGCGATCTATTTGCTGTACATGATATGTGCATGCTGGCCAGGTTTTAGAAAGTCAATTTAGAATAGGGTATAGAAGATATATTGTGTATAAACCATCCGCTAACATTTCATTGCAAGTTGATGTTTGAATAGTACTACTATGTCTACCTGGACTGAGCTACATATGTATATCTCTGAGTCTTTTTATGTTGTGTACACCCAGACAGCGACTGATCGATTGTCGTTAGGGAGAAGAAGATATTCCACGCAAATGCAGTCCGACTTCAGCACCGACAAGGATAGTCCACTATTTTCACTAGCCTGCCAACGAGTCTACAAGACTACTTAAATCGATTGTGGTCCAGTCGATTCAGGGTTACACGAGCGTCTGTATGGGATAGATTGACATGTCTAGAGAAGTGGCGATGCTGACGTGAAAAGCATGATAAAGAAAGAAACATGATGAAGCCTTAGTTTGTACCCTGCTGTGGAACTTGTAGAGCCTTGAAAAATCACATGATGGCCTACTGAATACCATATCGGCCGACATCACAAAGAAAAAAATACTGAGCATTTATTTCTTGCCGCTCTTCTTGATACCTTGCTGGCCAGTGTTCAGAGGTCCGCGACCACCAGCCTTGGCAGCCAGATCCTTCTTAGCCTTCTCCTCTGTAGGATATATTAGTATAAAAGTCATAGTAGTGATTAACAAATTCGGAGGGAACTTGCCGGCGCGCTTCTTCTCGAGGAAAGCGAGATCGTCCTCATCCATATCCTTGGGGCCCTTCTTGGGAGCCTTAAGAGGCTTAGCCTTGCCACCTGGATATCAATCAGTTAGCATCCGACTTCGTCGATATGTAGTATACACAGAACCGCGACAATATCTGTGAAGGAGGGGCAAAAATAGAAGCAAAAGAGCAAATAAGCGCATACCTTGTCTGTTAGCGCCACCCATTTTGAATTGATCTAGATATGTACTTGAGATTGAGATAAGAAAAAGAAAAAAAGAAGCTGGATAGAAACGTCAAGATCTCAGAAGCAAAATTTCTGTTGCTTTTTGTACAACCCTACGTGAAATGAGGTAAACGTACGGTGAAGAAGGCTACCGTAAAAAAAAAGCACCCCACCTTGACTTGATAATTGTGCGCCACATTACGCCACATATCACATACATATGAGCATTTTGTATCTTGCGGTGGCGTATTCATTTCGCCATGTTGACGGACGTTTGGCTAGCTAGAACATTTAATTAAAAGCAGGATAGATAACACTTAATATTGTGACTTAAACAATCACTTCTGCTTGACCTTACGTATAACTACTGTCTGGTCTTCAAGTATCCATCCGACGCCGTGATCCTTTGTCAGCGCATCCCAGGACTGGCCGCTAGTACGCTCAAGGAACTCTCTATCGACAGTGAAATATGCTCTACCAAAGCATTTGAGAGTGTGCCCTCTCACATCCTTCTCTGCTAGTTCGATGATACGAGCTCGGTGCCCATCGACGCCTCCCTTGACTCTCCGGAAGAGAACGTAATTGTCCTGGGCTAAAGCCTGTAGCACAGCATCGACTTTGGGTTCTTTGAGCTTGTATGCGCTACGGATAGCATACGCTTCAGCTAGTTGTGACCGGCGACAGGCCGCATCCAGGACGAGGTAGCTAACTACTTCGTTGAGCTCCAAGCTAGTGAGGCTTGCTAGTGGGTGTATTCGGCACAGCAGATGGAGAATGGCTGGGTGGTAACCTTCTGGATGCTGAACTAGAACGCATAATCGGATGCAGAATAGATAGGCTTGTACGGTGAAGTTGTCTGCACGTTTTGACGCAACTATTCCCTCACGCAATTTCCGTAGTGCAGACACAATCATGGATAAATCTTTGTTTTTATTTGGCGATGCAATGACTTCCCCGGAGAGTCCCGTCTGGTGGTCGGTTGCCATGGGAATAAGCGGTGAAAAGGCGGTCGCATCGCCGCTATTCGGTGTAGTTGTATTCTCGATGTCTAGCGCGGCAAAGCGTCTAAGTAGCTCATCGCGTTGTCCAGCCTCTGAGCAAAAGGACATGTAGCGCTCTGCAATCTTGGTATAGTATCGTTCCTGTGTCTTTGGATCCAGTAGTCTATGATTCAAGTTCTTTACATTAGCATGGCCCAGGCCTGGCGATAAGCCGTTCATCAAGTCCAAAAACACTTACCTCGTGTCACCTTTTGATGGTAAGCCCAGCTCATCTAATGGGTCCATGTTGATTGGCTTTAGACGACCCCATGAATTAGACATAGCCCGCCCGCTTGATCCGTGGCCGTCTTTATTTCCGCTCATACTCAAATTCCCTTCACTATTGCGATGGAAGCCACTGCTGCTTGTGCTGGTACGCCGTGGTGAACCAGAAGCAGGCGAGCTTTCACGATCGCGTCCAAACTTGCCTCCACTTCCGTAACCGGAATGCGCATTGCCGCGGCCACTCCCGCTTCCGCTTCCGCTTCCGCTTCCACTGCTTCCAAGGCGGTCATCGCGCCATGAGGCAGAATTATGGCCACCACGTTGGCCACCACCTTTGCTGTCGCCTCGTGGGCCATTTCCGCGGCCTCCTCGACCTCCTCCTCTTCCTGTACCAAAATGCATTGTGTGTCTTATTTGTTGATGAATTTGATGCTTTTTTTCATAAAAATATGTATATTAAAGAGCAGAGAAAGAGGTATTAGGTTTAGCGAGGGTGAGCAACGTATATCAAATTCCTTTGTTATGTCAAGTTGGTTCATCAAAAATAAGGGTTTATTCTCACCGATGATCATATGATGTATGTAAATATTGATGACTAAGCAAACCACATCCCTTATATTCAAGAAAGCTAGTGCTAGTATTGTATTGATAAAGTATATATTTGTACCAAAGATCACGTTTCATGATTCGAGTTATATTAACAGTAACCATCCCTACTTTATCTCAAGTATATAATCAAGAAACGCCATGGTATCCCAAAACCTCTGCAAATAAAATACAGCTTCAACGCACCCATCGCACTATTCGGACTATTACACCTTGACAAACAACGAGAATACACCTTTGGCATACTCCAGAATTTCATCTCCGCCAAGTTTGGACTCTCCATACACACGATCAACAAAGCTGATAGGAACCTCTGCTACCGTGCATCCCATTCCCTTGGCGCGCACCATCATTTCCATCTGGAAGGTATAGCCCTTGGATTCTGTGCTCTCAATGACCTTTTCCAGGACCTCCCTTTTGTACAATCTAAAGGAGCCAGTCAAGTCGCTAACGCCGGGTGATAGGATGGTATCGGCAAACAGATTGGCACCACGAGACACAAACTTGCGCTTCAAGTCCCAGCCATAAACACCACCATCGCCAGCGTAGCGCGTGCCGGTGACGATATCAAAGTTCTGTGTATTTTGGAGTTCGATCATACGGGGAATGAACTTGGGGTGATGCGAGAAGTCGGCATCCATGATGACAACAAAGTTGCCCGTCACGAACTGCAGACCATGAACATAGGCCGTACCCAGGCCAAGCTTGCCAGTCCGGGTCTTCAGGACAATGTGCGGCGCATAAGCTTTGACAAGCTGTTCGGCAACGATCTGGGTTCCGTCAGGCGAGCCATCATCAACGATGATCAGTTCCCAGTCGATTTTGCTAGATAGTAAAAGATGTTAGTATTGATGGGCTAGGTAGCTTCTCGTGTGCTTCAAGCTCGGCAGCTAGTGGTGGGGGATGGAAGCGCAATCGCCAGAGTAGGCACAAAACATGCTTACTTCTCAGTGAAAGTGCGGTTGAGCAGCCAGGTGATAATGGGCAGGTTCTTGCGCTCGTTGAAGGTCGGCAGAATAACCGAGTATTTGTTAGTCGTAGCCATTGCGAAAGCTATGTCTGGTGGGGTTATATATTGATAGATCGATAGTGGTGCTAGAGAGGTGGTAGTTGTCGCACCCCAAGCTTACAGTAGAACAAACAAGGAAAAGAGAATTATGAACCGTAGAATTAATGGAGTTGGGAAGTAAAATCAAGTAAATGCAAGGTCCAAAGCACGAATTAGTGGATATGACGTTGGAGATATTCTAAAGTATGGAACGCGAGCTTAGCTACAAAGCTTCAAACAAGCCAGAATGCGCGACGTGGAACTTTCTCCTGATTCTGGTTATAATGCAGCTCAAAGATGGAGTATTACAGTGTAGTCTCTGTTAGACTAAATCACAACTCACGCGTAAGCACAACACTAGGGTTATTTTAGTTTATGCTAGGGTTTGAATACTTGGTAGATATGCATCCGAATGTCTGGACATGTCAATCGTTAAGCTATAATTTGTAGTCAGCGGATTCCGTTGTGCAGGACGTCAACCTTGAAATGTGAACGTAAGTGATCAGCATGTAACAATATCAAATCCAACATCGCATATTGAATGTCCTAGATTGCACTAGATTGATCTAGCCATGAACTAGTCCCCAACTGATCTGCACAGTTGTACCGGCATCTAGTGCTACCACGACGATAGATACATTTAGTGCTATTTCTATCTCTATTTCTATCCCTTTGACAAGCTATGGAGGGCGTTGTACCTGCCAAGCTTAGTATTCAATTTCATTTGACTCTCTCATTCAACCTATCTAGATGTACATACTATGACGCACCACTCATCGTCAAATCACACGCTTTTTCGAAGGACTCGGTGTAATAAGAGTTTTAAATTCGACTAGAAAGATAGCCTCATTGCTATGATGAATCGAGCAAGCTTGCGTGGAGGTTTCGTCAATAGTTCACCATACAGAACGAAGTAGTGTTCAACAGAAACCACTAGTTATGAAGTTTCCGGCCATACCGCTAGAAATCCGAGAAAGTCATTACATGATGATACATACAGACGTATGTATGCCAGCAACTATCCATACAGTTATTACAATTCCTGACCTGGACTACCTTTGAAGGTCTAGACCGCCAAGTGAGGAAACTTAGAGGAAACAGTACTTCAAGTTTACGCAAAACATTGCAGATCGCGCTTTTGCTGATTGTTCTTTGGGCTTCTCTAAGGAGCTGTAGGACTGACTGGACTGGCTGGACTGTACTGTAGTATGGCAAGAAATCGAAAAAAAAAATATGCTGCAATAACCAGGGGGAGCCCCTGAACTGACTAAGTTGTGGAATCCAATGTAGCCTTATGTTTGGTGTGCTACTTCAATAATTCAATAATTTAGTCAATCATGCAATGATTTAGTTGACACCAATGCAAATCCTCCGCTCCAAAGGCCAATGGATCACTAGAGAGACAGAGATAGAGATTCCATAGCGATACAGAATATCGGATAATCAGCAGCACCATGAAACGTTGTTATGCGGTCAAAAGAAGAAAAGCGAGAAACGAGCTATGTCTAGTTTGTGAGGCGAAAGTTAAATGGGGCAAATTCAACTTTTCTGCATGTACATATCTGTATAACAACAATCAGTTCAAGTAATGACCATGGGCGCCGACTGAATCAGTTTATATCTACATATACATATTCATGCATCAACATTCTGGTCCTGAGTTCATGTCTTGCCATTTGAAATGATTATTTTCTGCATTAATGCAACAAACAGGATCTAGCAAGTCAGAAATTGCCCCTGCATATAATCCTCAAGTATGGTCTAACAAATAGCGGCTCTTGTAGTAAGTTGCACATATATTATAATATGTGTATAGATTTATGCGGAAAAAAAAGAAGGAAGAAATATTCATTTTTATTCTAGTTAATCAGAAGATAACACTAATGACGCGTTGTTGGTTTCATATATTTGGGTTCTGAAATTCTGAAAGATATTCCTGTGGTTTTGCTAGGAAGTATGTACTTTTTTACTTTTAAATATATATATGTATGTATGTACATGTACAGTTTTGGTCTTATGGCTACTGTATGTATCTGTATATATACATGTATAGATAAATCTCGAACTAGTATGTAGTTCGGCTTTGCAAAGAGATCTTCTGGACAAGAAGATCGGCTTATTAGTGGCATAAGTATAACTACACAGCCTTGTTTGATCTGTCGCAGACGGGGAGGTAGCCCGTTAGTTTGAACATAGAGGCACCTTGTTAAACAAGGAACAGTACCAAGAAGAGGGGATAGTGGCTTGACCTGGCCTATTCTAGTGAAACTTTCAGAAACCGAGTAGATAAACAGAACAGTAACAACGACGTCATTCGTTCGTCTTTTTGATGCCGATTTTTATGATGGACACTGTCTTCCTTATCTTTAGGTGGGCATGAGGTTGTCCTTTGCTGAAACCTAAAGTCAACTGGCTTGGACACAGATACATCCTGTGATACATTCTGTGATAAAAGCTTACGCTCGCTTGGCTATACATAGTACATAGTTGTATAGTTATCTTGGGTTGATATCAAAATTCATCTCAGGTGACGAAACGGACAGACAGGAGAACGATGGCTGTTGATAACGCCTTTTCGTTCGGCGTGGTTGATAGCGGTTTAGATACAGATATACATTTATATATGTACTAATACATACACACGTATGTAGATAGTATGTAGATGTAGAACCTCGTATTGCAAATGAGTAATTTTGGGAGGGTGCCAGGCCCCTTTTCCAGGTTCTCTTATCTGTATAGCCCGTATTCACTGCATCGATTCGATTTGGATCGCTGAAGTAACAGACTCCTAAGTTTGAACACGAGACCTATGACAACAAAAAGAATTAAGGAAAGAAAAAGTGGACCGTGTTACTAAGTTTAGAGTGCGCAAAGACGTCCAAGCCTAGCGATAATTCTTGTAATATTAGGTGCATGTGTGTATTGATAAAATTGGCTAGCTAAACTAGTAATTCTTATAAGTAACTAACTGTACAGAATTCATATTTCATTGATGTTAACAAAGAGAACAAACTTTGGGGCGATGCCTGTCCGTACATAGGTGCACTGTTCATTATACAGTATTCGGATGTGGGAACTCACTGTGATTGCGCTGTATAACAAAACAATTGCGTATGTGTACTAATCCCAGAATTCGTACAGTATGGCACAGTGCGCTATCTGTCAGGCCTAGCAGGTACTTCGGGCCTTGCTCTGCTGTTGACTTCACTAGGGAGGAAGGATTGCGCCATGGCGATTCGTGGGCATGGCTTTGCATCCCATTATCCACCCAATTGGCGACATAATGCTCAAAGAGGCAGTTGCTCACTACGTTACCTGCCTCCCGTGAAAAGACATATCGACCCTAACGAGTAGAGCCATACATTGTGATGCATATGAGGCTTGGAAAAGTACAGGACAACGCATGGTATCATTGCTAGGAGATATCTAAATATGGACGTGTATGATGCTTCTTGGTGTTCTATCGACTTACATGGTATGTAAGCCTGTAGCGATGAAAGGCTGTTGTTGCCTCCCTCTGTTGTTGTTTGTTCATCATGGCAGTAAGTAACCTAGAAGGGGATCCTTCCTTGCCTCCATCCGTCCTCCGGGGTTGAACTAGAACGGGTGGACAGGGGTATCGAGTGGTGCCTTCCTTGCCGGGCATCGTCAAATGGTTATCTTTTTTTTTCTTTTCCGGCTCCTGCTGAATTTTCTCTAGCGCACTTGCTGTTCGGGCTATCGACTAAGTCTGAGAGTGATCAGATACTGCATATTATGCCCATATGATTTTTTCTTCTTCTTTTCTTTAGCAGTGACAGGCTCCATCTTCCCGGACTAACTTCTGGCATATTTCTTTTAGTTTTTATTCTTATCATTCTCACATAGGCTTATTTCCATTTATCGTTGTCCAGCTTGCTGGTCCAACGTTCGCTTCCACTGTCCAGCGAGTCTTATTGTGTCGCTGTTGCTGCGTTACATTCGTTCACCTTGTTTGCGTATTTTCACTGTAGACCACAACAAACCATCCACCATATCAACACAAGGATATGTCGACATCTGATTTGCAAGAGAAAGCTTTCTCCCATTTTGTTTCTTGTCTACGCATCATCTGTCGTTATCTCTCTACTACAGTTTATCTTTGCTACCTTCAGGAAGCCATCTTCAGACCGGCTTCATACAAACACCGAATCCCTCTCTAGGGCCATAGGGTCACGCACGACTGAAGTTCCCAATACGAACAAGGTCACACTCCGCCGTCATAAAATAATAACTTACTAGTTATCCTTTCTTTTTCTTTGTTGGTCTTTCTACTGTCTTACACAACACATCAAGCAAGACCCGCTACGTACGCTCTCAGTCCAGCCATTGTTCCGTCGCTCGCTTTTCTTTTTTCCAAAACGTGCATCTCTACCCTTGATATCTATTCTTTTCCCTTTTTTTTTTTTTTTTTTTACCTGTTTGTTTTTATTCTTCATTTTTCTTAACGACGTCTTTCGCAATCTTCTTAACGATCTATCACGACATCACCATCCGTACATAATCTGACGACGGCCTACCATCTTCTACTTTGCGATATCACTTTCATTTTCTGTTCCTGCTGCATTGCATACATCCAATATTAGCCGAAGTCGCTTCCTGCGTCTGCTACCAATTATACCGATACCAAAGTACCGACTAAGGAACTCACTTACATCGACGTGAAGAGTAAGCATAAGCTCTACGTTTTCGCTATATATCATCCGTATACGATATACAAAGCCTCCTACTCATATTACCAGCCGGCTTTAATTATCGCCGCCTACACGCAGCCAACTTTTACGACGGCTTTCTAGGCGTTATCTTGTCCAAACCACTACAAGATCGTCCATAATTTCCTCCAGGCTTGCTAGCTATCCGGACTTATACGAGACGTCAAGCACAGTGCCCCCGTAACGCTTCGTGCGTGGCTTCGGTCCTACGATCGCCTATTATAGGCCCCTTCCAGTCTTGATATCATTGTCTATCGGTATCGATCGAGCTTTGAGTTGGCGATCCACGGATTTAAACCATGTCCGCAACGTCATCCACAATCTCTGCCGTAACACGGCAAATGCTCAGGCGTGACGATGATTCTGCGCAAGAGCTGCTTGACCTTCTAAAGGATCCTTTTTCTGGCGATGTAAGTTGACTAATCCGGGCTTGTTTTGCCTCTCTTTGTTCTTCTTCCTCCTCTTCTCTGATAACTAATTGGCCATCTTCCTGGTGTCTTCTAGATCTCATCCACTTCTCTCTGGACTGCCATCGGTGTATCCTTTGGATTTACCGCATTTATTGCCATCTGCTTCTCCTTGCTTCGGCCTTATAATCAAGCTGTCTATGCCCCGAAACTCAAGCACGCCGACGAAAAACATGCTCCGCCACCAATAGGAAAAGAGCCATGGTCATGGTTCATGCCCCTATGGCGAACCACTGAAGCTGAAATGATCTCCCATGTTGGCATGGATGCTGCCATATTTATCCGTTTCACACAGATGCTGCGTAACATCTTTGCTACTCTGGCCGTACTAGTCTGCGCCATCATCATACCTATGAACATTACGCACGGCGTCGATAACTCAGACAGAAGCTGGCTATCCAACATTGGACCCTCGACTGTATGGGGTAAATCCCACTGGACGACCGTTGCTGCAGCCTGGGTCATGACCCTGGTTGTAATGGGATTTCTATGGTGGAATTACCGCCAGGTCGCTATCCTACGCAGGGCCTATTTTGATTCGGATGAGTACCAGAACAGTTTGCACGCCCGTACGCTGATGTTGACGGATCTGCCACGCGATCGCTGCTCCGACGAGGGTATCGCTCGCATCATTGATGACGTTGCTCCCAGTTCCTCTTTTGCTAGAACGGCTGTTGGTCGCAACGTGCGCGATCTTCCCACCCTCATCGCTGAGCACGAACGAGTAGTGAGAAAGCTTGAAAAGGTGCTTGCTGTCTATCTCAAAGATCCCAATCGGCTGCCACCGGCGCGTCCGCTCTGCAAGCCTTCGAAAAAGGATCCGTCGTACTCAACTTATCCCAAGGGCCAGAAAATTGACGCTATCAAGTACCAAACCGACAGAATCAAGAACCTCGAAATTCAAATCCGCGAGGTCAGATCTACTGTCGATCGTCGTAGCACTATGCCTTATGGCTTTGCTAGTTACTCGGATATCTCGGAGGCTCACAGTATCGCTTACACAACTCGCAAGAAGAAGCCCAGTGGAACGACCATTGTTCTTGCCCCGCGGCCGGGAGATATCATTTGGGCTAATATGCCCTTGTCTCCTTCGGTCCGCAGCTGGAAAGGAATTATGGTCAACCTGTGGATTGTCCTTTTAACTGTTGTATGGATTGTTCCCAATGCTATGATGGCCATCTTCCTCGTAAACTTGAGCAATCTAGGTCGTGTTTGGGATGGATTCAACACTGAACTTTCTAGACATTCCACTTTCTGGGGTATGTTCCAAGGTGTCGCCAACCCGGCTCTGACATCATTGATCTATCTGGTTCTTCCTATCGTGTTCCGTCGTCTATCTATCATGGCTGGTGATCGTACCAAGACTGGTCGTGAACGTCACGTCACTGCCAAGCTTTATTCGTTCTTTGTCTTCAACAATCTGCTGGTATTTTCTCTGTTCAGTACCATATGGGCCGTTGTCGCTGGTATCGTCTCTGACACCAGCAAGGGCATGGATGCATGGAAGGCTATTATCAAAAACGACCCGTTCAGTGCCTTGCTAGAGTCTCTATGTGGTAATAGCCCTTTCTGGGTCAACTGGCTTCTTCAACGCCAACTTGGTGCCGCCATCGATCTTGCCCAGTTATGGCCTTTGATATATAGCTCTCTTATGCGCCGATTCTCTCACCCAACCCCACGTGAGCTCATTGAACTTACCGCGCCACCGGATTTTACATATGCATCATACTACAACTACTTCCTCTTCTACGCAACCGTCACCTTATTCTATACCGGTATCCAGCCATTGGTTCTCCCTGCTTCTGCCATTTACTTCATCATTGATGTCTGGCTGAAGAAGTACCTCTTACTATATGTCTTCATCACCAAGAACGAATCCGGTGGTCTGATCTGGCGTGTCCTGTATAACCGTATGATCTTCGCTACTTTCCTCTCACAACTTATCTTTCTTCTGATTGTTTGGGCTCGTGGTGAGGGCAGCCGTCGTACTGAGGCTTTTGCTCTCATTCCACTGCCACTATTCCTTATCGCCTTCAAGATTTACTGCCGTCGTGTGTTCGATTCTCAAATCTATTTCTACACGCGCATCAATATCAACAAGAGCCCACTCGTCGACCCTTCTAAGGATGGCCGCCTTCGCAGCGAGAAGCTAGCAACACGTTTTGGTCATCCCTCACTTTACAAGCCTCTCGTCACCCCCATGGTTCATGCCAAGGCACAAGATATGCTTCACATTATCTACTCTGGCCGTTTAACTAATGGTAGAGATGGTCCTAGCGGTGATTTTATGAGTGTCTCTGGATACTCCGACACTTTTGCCATGGATCCCATGAAGCATGGTCAGCCTGGTAAAACAACAGGAGTTCCAGGCTTTGAGCTTGTCCCAGAATCGCAAATGGATTTCGAATTCTACAAGAACCGACCCGAATTTGCTAGCGAACATGGCGCCGGTGCCTTGTTTGGAGCTCCTTCTGATATCATGCGTCCAGGAACTCCTAGCTCTATGTTCAGTGACAACAGTCGTCCCGGGACTCCTACACAAATATACGGTGGCATGACTGGAGCAGCTCGTCCAACGATTCCAGTCGTCGGTCCAGGAATTCCAGGCACTGCTTCACCGTATCTCGCCTACCGATCGCACACTCCGGCTTCCGGTCACGCTACGCCAGTGAATGCGTTCCTAGGTCAGCCAGACATCGGTCCTGTCCGTACGCGTTCTCCTCTATACTCGCAAGCAAACGATTCTTCTTCTGGGCTAGTCAACTCAGCAGCCGATATGTCTGTGGCACCTCCAACTTGGCAAGGACAAGGCTATAGCCGCGATCACAGCAGAGAACCATCGCTACCTGCCGTTCATGTTCCTGGGCCCAGCTTGGGTGCATTAGGTGGTGGGCCTCAAGGTTACAGCGGACTACCGCAGGCGGAAGTCCCAGACCCGGTACAATATGATTATTTCAGAGGCGGACAGAAACGCCGACCGGGCGACGGTTGGTAGGGCCAATCAGGTAACATGCTGGGTAGGCAGTGCTGGGCTTTTTGATTTTAATAATTTTTGTCTCCAACATACTAACACTATGTTATACTATTTCATCTACACATACTCAAAGGCGTTCTGGGGGTTCATGCAAATCTGTAGTTTCTTAGAATTGTAGATTATGAAGTTATCTAGTCTTGTGTTTCCCGGTGGCTCGTCGAGAAGACGAACTATGAATGAACATATTTTCACTTCAGTTGATTTCATCTTCGCCGTTTTCCCTGTTATAGTGAACATATTGAATATAAGACCGCTAACTATACAACAGTGCCAACTAAAATTGGGCTTCAATAACTTTAGCATTATCGTCATGAGTCCGGATGCCTTTGTTTAGCCATATATCAACCTGTCTGGTAACATTCGTAGCTATATCATTCAGCCCTTCTTCGTCTTTCTGCCATGAAACCGACATACATATAGGGCCTCGTTTGACTCCAGCCAAGGCAAAAGCCAAAGGAGGACCAGTCATCATTCCACAGAAGGTGAACAGCATTTGCTCCAGACGCCATTTCTTCTCACCTTGACCTGATGCTTGCGGGCTGATAACACCGATATTGGACACTTCCCATGCCTCGTCACGTGCATCACCTTGTTTGCGTACCCAGCGTGCTCGGAAGTCCTTTATCCAACCGATCAGTCCTGCGGCATTGTTGGCCGGCAAGTCATCAACTTGTGCCATCATCTCACGCTTGAACTTGGCACTAAAGCTCCACATAGCATCAATACCTTCATCTGCAACCAGATTGATAGATCGCAACTCAGAGACTTGTGTAGAGCTAAACGGATGTTGAATTGTTGTCACAAAGTTGCCGATACGAACAGGTTCTTTTTGGTGCGGCATACACCGGCGCAAATCAACAGCGGTGCCGCCAGTGAACAAAGGCTCAAAAGGAAGATTATCCACCAAGGCCTTGAGGATAAGAATATGGACAAGGGCCGTAAGGGTTGTTTTGTGCTCACGGCAGGTCTTAAGCAAAGCGCTGGCTCGATCAGGGTTGATGCGAATCAAGGTAAAGCCAGAGTCAAGCTTCTTGTTGATATCGATACGTGGGCCAGACCATGGCACACCATATGACCATGGGTTGATAGCAGGCGGCAGAAACTCGGTCAGTATAGTCTTGAGGAGGAATGAAGGCGAAGTAGTAAAAGGGATGATTTGTTCCTGAGGGCCTAGAATCTGTGCCGGCGTAGTAAAGGAGACTTTAGAAGGCGCATCTATGGCGTCCAATCCACTACTCGAGGCCGTTTCAAGGGCTTCTAGCAAAAGATTGTGAAAATAGGCATGTGAACGGCCGTCGCAAAGCGAATGATGGGCAGAGAATATCATGTCCATAAAGTTAGCCGCCGGAAACCGAGGCACAAGAACGGTTAACGACCATGGTGGCTGTTGGTCGACATTAGACCACTTCTCGTCGATGAGTGCGCCAATTATAGTCTCCTTTTCTGTAGAGCCCTGGAAGACAGTCTCTTCATACCCTGCCTTGGATTCTGCTGTGATCTCCTGCCATTTCATATGGGAGGCAAGATCAATAGAGTTCAGACTAGCGAACATAGGCTCGGGACTGTCCTCACTCAAGATGATCAGGCGCAGATAGTCGCTCTGGCAGACAACAGTCTTAAGTGCTGCTGCTATACAAGCCTGAAGCTGCTCCTCGGATAGACTGGAAGGTACAGCATAGCGGCCAACAGTCAAGACGCGGCCATATAAGCCTAGCACGTTACGGGATGAGGAGAATTGCTCCCTGTATGAATTCATCTATCAGTAGATGGGACGCAATATCAACTTGACATGGCATATAAATGGACAGGTGGCAAGGGATGGGGAAGTACTGCATACATGCCTCCGAGTAGCCGGATAGACACATGAGAAGCTGTCATGTTCTCTTCACACTCTTGGAGGGTGTTGTTCTGTTCTGCTCTTTGTTCTGGTGCTCAAGTCTCCTGAGACATAGGGAGGGAGGAATAGGCCCCAGAATACAAGAAGGCCGTGGTCTGCTGGTGATGTTGCCGGATCCTGATTATTGGCATGTCATACAGGCCTTTAAGAGTAGATCAGAATCACAGTGTGACACAGATATGCTAATCCACGAGTTAGTATTGCTTGGTGTTCCGATTTCCATATCATAGATGGACAAGTGTTCATAAAAATAATACTTTTTGACACAAGACACATACTTAGTATTAAAATTACAACCTGGTATTAGCAAGGGTTAAAATTACTTTATCAACTGTATATAACCCTACCGTTTTTGGGGGGGGAAGAAGTTCCCATCCAGCCCCGTACAACCGCTTGCTAAAAGTATATTATTTCGTTTGAGAGATATGGCCCACTGTCGATAGGAAGCCTTTTATTTTTTTTTCCTTCTTTTTTTTTTCTTCTCTATCGCTGTTTACGACTTTCAGCAATCTCGTAGCTGAATGGTTCACATAGATTCACTGTGTGTGATGATGCATGATGAATATCTATATTATGTACTCAATCATGTAGACACTCAAAGCTCAAGGACATACATATCTGTAGTAGTAACGTGTAGAGCTGCCCCCGTGACTGCACAATACAAAGCTGAAAGCCTCTCATGCAGACATTGCCACGTATAGAGGCCACGAAGTTACAAGGTTGTTCTAGCTGTCTTTGAGTTCAGAGTGCCACATTGTAAGCTAATGGCCAACAACTAACTTGTACGTACATAATGTATCTAGGGTTTGCAGTTGTCCTTGCCTCGCCTTGTCTCGACCCTCTCCCATATATAATCTCCAACATGACGGTAAATAGAATACGAAAGAAGACAGTAAAGAAAGAAAAAGAAGCATACGTATCGTTGTATGTGTTAGTACGTACATATAGATATAGTCAAACGGGTTCAAGCGAAAAATGACTATAGAAAAGTGTGGAAGAAGATGTGTATGTAACGGAGTAACAGGAAAATCACAAACTAACAAAGAAAAAAACAAGACGAGGCGAGCAGGTCTGACCCGCCGATGTGCAGTAGTCTCAGTCAGATATGCAGTTATATGCAGCCTTGAGTGGAGCCCGAACGTTCTCCTAACTAACGTATGAAATAAATACTTCTCTTGACATCTATTATTTTCTTTTTCACTGGCGCTGGTGACTTTTACTTTCTAGCCCCTTTATGCGGATCCAAGTGCCTTTCCGGGACTTGGTCATAAGAAAGTTACCAAAAGAGCTGTAAGTCAAGAAGACAAGAGACAGGAGGATGTGTTTGTCCAAGCTCAAAGGTCTTTCTTACTAGTTACTGGCTTTTTCCAATCAATTATACGATACAGCTGACTGCTGTCCTTCCAATAAATGCATCTCTTGCAATAAAAATTTTCACAAAAAAAATAAGTTTTTTCAAGAGAAAACGAAGCAACTGACGTGTACGAACAACGCAGCATAAGATGCTTAAATTGGACAGGTCACGCATTGGGGCGAGCCCAATCTTGCATGAAAACTGTGTGAAATGGTCTGGCTAGATGGGTTTTTGAGACAGATGATCACATCAGTCTAGTCTAGTTGACTAAAAAGAGAGAGACATTAGGTTGATCGGATATTGTTGGCTTAGGGTCCAAAACACAGATGGAAGATTGGATCCTTATTTGGGTAGTTATGCAGCCGTTGATGTTGGGCATTGTACCATGTGCACAACTAGAAGTTCCAGAAGTGACTAGTAGCCCTGATTTGTGCATCAGGTTTACTAGTGTATAGACTATAGTTGTATATGTATGTATGCTTATATGTGCCTGGTATATAGCGTGAAGCAGTGTGTGCACAGACGAACAAGAAGCAGGAGAGAACAATCGGTGTGCACGAGGTTGGGAAACAAGGACTTGCTTGACAAGGGTGCTTAGACTTCTGAAGAACGACAGTCAGTGTCTTTCTTGATCTCTTGTCCCTTGTATCTACATAATACACAGAGTTCAACTAAAAAATCGAAGCAGGGGCTATACAGGGCTACGGGTTGGTTGTCATGGAAAAGCTAATTTAAGCTAAGAAGAGCTAATGTTTTTATTCGGTAGAAATTTGGGGTTTGTAGTGTACAAAATAATGTACATATGTAAGTATGTGTGTAAGAGACTCAAAATCCTAGGCGATAGAACTGCTTGAAGGCGCGTCGCAAGCGTTTTGAGATCTTCCAAATAGATCATGCCTACAAAGTGACTAGGACACAATGAAGAGTCGAGTGACGATGATCATGGGCAATCAGATACCCGGCAATACCAATAAAATATGAAATATCGAAGTAACCCTTTGACATAGGCATTTAGAATGCGGCGGGTAGCACAAGAAGCCTCTTGTCTTAGGCCTTTTGTTTTTTTTTATTTTTTCATTTTTATTTTTATTTTTATGTCCTATGTATCTGTAAAAATACTTGTGTATGTATTTGGTCTTACACGCCGAGCCCAGACAAAATAAAAAAAATAATTCACTAACAAAAATCCGGCGGCTGGGGATGAGCCGCCGAACGGATGGGAGCTGCTAAAGCCGCTAACCTAGAATAGAACGACAATAGAAGCTGGCGGCAACAACAATCTCGGCCAATGTAGAGGATAGAGATCCAAACTTGTTAGCATAATTTCGTGCTGTACTGAGATGATGTATAATTTACCACCAATACTCACGTATGACTATAGATATGTCTATATACGATACACAATGATGATGACGTCCATCTTGGTGTAATTGATAGCCTTGTTAGTTGATTAGCTGGCTAGCTGAGGAACACAAGCACTACTACATGTACACTTGCCAGCTGTAAATTGAGCTGCTGGCAACATGCGACAAGCTCTTTGGGCATCATCAAAGGCCCTCCCCCCCCCCCC
>LJZU01000359.1:0-11722 GCA_001513805.1 Davidsoniella virescens
CGGAGGGTTGTAGGAGAGAAGGTTGCGCTTCCGAATGATTCCGGCCGTCGCCGCTCCGGGTGATCCGGTATCTACAGAAGTAACACGGCTAATCTCCGAAGCTCGCTTAGCTCAGTTGGTTAGAGCGTCGTACTAATATTCAAATTTGAATATCAAGTGCATGCGAAGGTCGCCAGTTCGACCCTGGTAGTGAGCATCTTTTTGGTATCTTTCTTGAGTACATAGATGGGTTGGTAATAACGACAAATCACTCTATTCACGGGTTGCTTTTTTTGGTGCAAATACATACAAACAGAGAATAAGACATGAAGGATAAGAGAAGTACACACAGAGTTGTTGAATAACAGTAGGTAGACGTTAAGATAATAATCAATTAATCAATCACAGAGTTGTTGGCCAATAGATGGTGATATTGAAATGTAGATACAACATTGAATTATACATTCCATCAAGATACAGTTTATAACAATAACCCCAGATAGGGAGGGGACTAGCTAGAAGAGGTAGTAGATTCTTGCAAATGATGAAAAAAATCGTAGAAACAACATGCATAACTATATGTCTAGGGCAAATATACAGTGATATGTACTAAGTTTGAACCAATTCACAAGTACCTCTCCTTGCCTACAAGCAGGCCAAAAAGAGTGATAACTCATCATTGAGCATGGATATTGCTTCAAGTGACGATGATTTATAGTGAGAACAGTATGGAGTTTTTGTATCTTTCTTCCTTCCTTAAGGTGTGTATGCTGACCTCCAGGTTATGTGTAAATGTGCCTCTTTGTTCTTTTCTACACAACACCATCCAACTATCACCAGCATCGTCACAATGGGTAAAAGAACAAAATGTTACTTTTTTTAATCTCCTGGGTTCTTCTTTATGTCTTCTTCTCTAGACTCTGAAGGTTGACAAGCTCAGCGTATCGGCCATTAAGCTTCCACAACTCAGCATGCGTGCCCTGTTTGACTAGATGGCCATGGTCGAAGACAAAGATGACATCAGCCTTCTGGATCGTGCTCAGACGATGGGCCACGGCAATAGTATTACAGCCCTTAGCCATCTTATCTAAAGCTGCCTGTACGACGTGCTCATTTTCAGAGTCAAGAGCCGAGGTAGCCCCGTCTAGGAAAAGAATCTTATCACGAATCAGGGCACGGGCAATGGCCACACGCTGCTTCGGGTTACCACCACCGCAGATGATGCTGAAAATTAGACCACCAAGCATGAGAGGCCATCCGGAACGGTTGAAGCTAACAATCAGCTTAATCAGAGTCCACAAAGAGTACGATACTTGAGCTCACCCTCGGCCCCAGCCTGGGCATTGTAGGCACCAGCAGCGATAGCAGAAGCGGCAGATCTGGAAGCACTCAGAGCATTGCCAACCTCGATATCCTTCTTATTAGTGGCAGAAGCCTTGCAGGATAGCTCACGGGCCACGTGAAGTATCTTGACTGTATCAAGGTGTGTAGAACTCCCTGCAAAAAAAATCCTGCCTCGACTTTAGTAGCTATATCATAAAAGATAGCAACAGTACAGTTGTATATATGGTTATAAGGTTTATATAAATATATTTCACTAGCTTAGTAATAATATATTGTATAGATAACCATGAGGTGTATATGTTCACCGATCCATGAAGAACAAAAAAACAGAGTGGCAGCTATTTGAGTAGAGGTATTGGTTATATCATAGATTGTACAGATAGTATATGAGTGTCGATGACGCCGACATGTTGTGAACTGGTAGTTAGAGCATGTTTACAACTGTTTTATTTCGAAGGAGATCCACCAGGCTTTGTAGTCGAGTAAGACATCAAGTCATTCTCGTCTCTTAGTACTCCGCCACCCATGATGGCGAAGCTAGGCTCGACTGAAAACGCCGCTGCTGCATTGGACTGTGTGAACGTTTCAAAAAGATTCTATGAGCTGGTTAGTAAAATTGTTCGAGGAGAATGTATACGGGGGGCCCAGATGAAAAATGAAAATACATACCCAGTCGATATTGGCCGCCATATTGTTACCTTGAGCGTCTATATTACTCATCATAGAATCAAAAGGTGTCATGCCTGAATTGTATGGATTGACATTGAAGTTATCAATGGCGAAGCCCGGTTGTATGCCAGCGCCGTTGTCTGTCAAGCCCGCCAGATCGAAAGGTGCACTAGGGATACTAGAAGATGTGAATGGCTCCGTGATGCCTTGGTGAATTAGATTCATGGCTGAGTAATTTGACAGATCACTTGGATCGGCGGCGCTTGTTGCTTTTGGTTGAGCCGTCGGAAGTGCAGCTGGAACAAGAGTAGAGCTGTCTCCAAAGTTACACAAGTCCGTGCCTTCCATGTAACATGCGCCACTTTCGGCACTGGCAGGAATATCGGCATTATCCTCACCGTCAGGAGAACCGGATTTCATGTTATTGATCATGATGGCTAGAATACTAGCTGCTTTGAATGCGTCCACGGAGGTGTCAGATAGGTCATTCCAGATCTTTCGTGTGCTATCAAGGTGCCTCAGCATAAGCTGCCGTTGTTGTCTAGTCCAGAACCCAGTGGAAGAAGGATTTGCTGCCTTCCGTGCTGACTCGCGAACGTTTCGGTCATGGTGAAGATCGACGCAGAGCAGCATAGCAGGAAGCATGAAATCTTTGGTGGCAGCGCTCTTGACGTACCACTCGTACGTGCGGAAGCGGCCATTGGGCTGAATCTCTTTGTATAGTCTGCCGAGATGGCCGAGATTAGTGATGGCTGCTTCGACGGCGATGGCACGGGAGCGATTAAATCGTGGATTATGTCGGGCCTTGGCTGCAAAGCCCCGATGAAGAAGACATCTGATTTTTTGGTACGCGATCTCTAGATTATACTGCGAAACAAGGTGTGCTGTTGAACTATCGGTGCTTTGCGGCCGCACTCGAAGATGTTCTGGGATCTCTGAATATATCTGATTTATACGACAATCGAGACGCATGATTTCCTCGTAAGACGCGGGCCGCTTAGTACGGGTTGTTGCCTTGACGATGTTGACCAACTCGATGTAAAATCGAGCTTTGAATATCGTACTGCCGATAGTTGTCTTTTCACTGAAGGGACGTGCTGGCGGTACAACCTGTGTACCGGGCCCGAATGCGTCCATGTTGATGTTGGTTGGCAGTTCCGTATCACAGTCTTCATCATCGATCATGCTAGGTAAAGAAACTTGTAGGGAAAACATGACGTCACTCATGCGGACAAACGTCCAAACACGGCGCCGCATTTCCTTTAGTCTATGATTAGCATTAATCTTCCGAGTATATAGGACAGGATCGGCTTACTGCTTGAAATGGAGTGATAGTCGGGAACCATTTGGGGTCACGATGGTATCCCATGCGAAAAGCGATACGTACAACCATGCCGACAATGATGTAGATACCTAGATCGGCATCCCATCGTGACGAATACTCACCGAATATGTAAAGCAACATGGTCTCGATGGTGTTATCGACAGGCGCCGTGTAATCAGCAGTCTGCAAGCACTGTACAGTCCGGTTCCGGAATTGGCTTGCCATCTCTAGTGAGCGACCTTTCCACTCCGGAGGCTCGTCTCCTGCCCGGTGATAGCTCATCATTGCTAGACACATGATGGCATATACCAGCCCTATGAACATCACGGACGACTCTTGTGGAGACTTCCAATGCTCATGAAGCTGCCTCCAGAACGTAGGAGGATGGATGATGTGCACCAAGCCTTCTCTTGAATCTAGGAAGTGGTTGACAAGAGTGATGACTTGCGTCTTTGGTGGCAACTCGGCGCGAAGCTCTTCTTTAGTAGCATAACTAACGCCCCGTAGAAAAACAGGCCCCTCGCGCGTTGCCGCCGGCTTTGAAGCCATGACCTTGGCATAACTTTGCTCGATTTCTTTCTTATGGGTGGCAAAGTATGTCTTGACTTCAGATATGTCGGACAGTATCGCATGCCAGTGCTGCTCACCAATATACATTGCCCGGCCTTGCGATGTATCGACTTTCAGCATTCCTAGTGCCACGGCTAGCTTCTCGCCATCTCTTCGAGTCTCTTGGCTGTCGTCGTCGTCGTTGTCGTCTTCATTCTCTTCTTCCATGATATCGTCACCCTGCTGCGGCGAGGTCGTATTAGATTTCCCTGCAGTGCTCGGTGTCGCGCCATTGGCACTGATCGACGACTGACCGGGTGTATTTGTATCGACATTGACATGGCCGTGCATTAGCGAAAGAACAAGCCCTTCGAGTCGGTCGATTCGATTTTGCATGTCAGCGGGAGTCTGACTAGACGGGGCCGCCTTCTTGTTACGAACCGTTGGGATGGCATAGGAACAAGAGGCAGGGCCAACGCCTTCACGTTTGACACAGTTGGCACAAGGCCGTCCGCGGTCGCATTTTCTGTAATGATGTCATATTAGTATCTTGGTTCATTGAGGATTACCAGGCAGCTTCAGATAGCAGCCGGTATCAGATATACGGCCTACGCAGGTTGCCCGGCGTTTTCGCAGGAGCGAGTCTCACAATCTATATCAAGGCAGCATTAGCCGTTTCTGTTCATTCAACGTCAAAATCGTGTCCGGAAATGCGGGCAAGGCGTTTTATATGGGAAAAACTCACTTTCTGGTTCTACACGGGAGGCAGCTTAGAGGAACCCGATTCCGTTTTCTGACTACGCGGAAGTTCTCTTCAGGCGAGTGCCCCGAAGAGCTTGACTGTGATGTGGGTGACATTGTTGTTTGTTTATGACCAAAGCTGGCTGGCGACGGGGAGTTCAGTGAGAGGCAAAAGCTGCCGAGTCGTACAGGACCCGTGTTACTATCGTAGCCGCAGTGGCCTTGGGAGTTGTAGTTGAATTTGAGATGTATTTGTACGTGGTGCTAAATCACCATTCTATGTCTCGAATTTGTAATCTGTTGTAGAAGCGAGAAACAAGCCTGTCATTAGTTGTAGTAGACAAAGTATAATATGCTTTTGATATTCAAGATTGAGTTGGCGCAATGCAATCAGCTTATGATATGCGCGCTATCAATAATATTTGATGTTGCGATAATGTGTTCAGCAACAATTCTTTTGACGTAGACGCCTATGGGATCATTGGCCTGTCGCAAAGCTAATGCCAAATGCAACCGATGCCGCGGATTATCGTTGCCTAGCTTGGTTGCTAGTCTGTCAAGTTAGTGGCTATATGAGGGCCGGAGTTAAAATCGCTAAAAGCCGGGTCACGAGGGTTACTGCCTTAATAACAGCAACTTGATTGCGATGATGGAAAAAGAAATATGAAGAGAGTTGATAAACAAAACATACACGAAAATATTTCACGAGTTGGGGAGACGGGCGTTTAAATGGAAAGTAGACACATGATTATCACACGAAAGCGGAACTAAGTGAGGATTTGTCTGTGGTGCATGTACATATTATTGGATAATTGATTGGTTGCTTGGGAAGATACTAAAACCGACGCCTACTTGATATGTTGTAGTGTTGTAGAGGAGTTGTCATATGGAGCTTCGCTTCAAGATGCAAATATAAATGAAAAGATCGAGCGGACAACCAACTTCAAAAGGTTAGCTTCGCCTCGATGCTAAGTCAGTGAAACTTGACAGGTATGATAAGGTGACAAGGGCTCATGGCTGATGTTCTATGGACAGACTGTTGTGTATGTAAGACTGGCTTATATTGCTCCGAGTTGAGTATGGTAGCCTCTGCATGCAGTAATGTAATGCCTAGTTTTTGCCTAGATTTACACATGCCTAAATTGTCTTCTTAATACAAATGAGTGACTAGTCAAGTGTCTGGGCCTAGCATTGGCCCATTAAGTGGATATTGTAATACTGTTGAGTCACTCCGACATAAAACAAACATTAGATCAGCGCATTGGACACCCAAGCCATGCGACCAATATGGCCTACCGACAACTGGTGCAGACGTCAATTTGCGGGCAGATTTGCGGGCGAAAAACAACAAAGGCACGCTACGATGCTACATATTTGGCTGCTGAGTAATCAATGTTTTAACGTGTTCACCGCTATAAACCGCGGTAAACCCAAAGAAAACTCAAAAAATAAATTACCAACGAAAAAGCTATTCATTTGACTGTATGTGAAAGCGCAATTGTCTGAAGTGGGGTAATAGCTTACATCATAGATAAGATAATACCTACAGGGCCTTCCACTTGAGAAAGCCACTTTACCGAGCCACTTGTAAACGACGCCACAAATATCCATCCACCAAACGCACAATCCTATTTTTCTAAACAACCTGTGGACCAACAAGCCCTATACGCCTCATGCGAAAAAAATTGTGCGGAAGAACCCCGGCAAATAGTCCAATTCTGACTAGGCCGGGCGCCGCACACAACCATTCACCCCACACTCTTTTTCGTTTGCCCTGACTGGAATTTCTCACCCACACAAGAAGAAATTGTCGTGATCTTTCGACTGTTGTGATCTTGACGATACATCCCCAATTATCCCAAATCCACGGCAAATTATAGGACAGTCAGGATGAAGTACATTCATTCAGAAGAGATTCTCACCATCCCCGAGGGTGGTACGTTATTCCGATTTTCCCACTGTTCTCAGTCTTGATAATTCGATATTTGTTGCTGTTATAATGCGCAACCGAACCGAACGACAGGATATTTCGAGAAGCCACCACGAATTTACAATAAACCAGGCCGACTAACTTGAATTTTCTTGCAGTCAAGGTGAACATCAAGTCTAGACTTGTCACCGTCGAGGGTCCCAGAGGTATGCGAACACCCTAAATCCCATGTACAACATAGCAAAACTTGAATTCGACGAAATAATCTTGATTTATATCTGTACGCCCAAAATCCGATCTCGACGACAATATGAACCGACGACTGAAAGCTGCTTCCGAAAGCATAACGAATTGCTGAATATCAATGGAAACGATGAATCTATATATATCTACGAATCTCGATCAAGACGAACTATGTTGATTCCATAAACAACCCAGCTCTCGAAATACGTGTTGAGCCACAGAAGTTTGCAATGTCTAACTTCTTTTTCTGTTTAGGCAAGCTGACCAAGGATCTGAGCCACATCGCTGTCACTTTCTCGATCCCCAAGCCCAAGACGATCGCTATCGAGATTCACCACGGCAACAGAAAAAATGTTGCCGCTCTCCGGACCGTCCGCACCCTGATCAACAACCTGATCATCGGTGTCACCAAGGGCTACAAGTACAAGATGCGCTACGTCTACGCCCATTTCCCCATCAATGTCAACATTGAGAAGAACGGCGAGACTGGCCAGTACGAGGTTGAGATCAGGTATGGCTTATATTTTTCTACCGGAAGATTTTCGATTCAATTGGAGGTTATCTTTAAATGGACAATCGTATATTCATACATATTGGAATACACTCTCCGAGCCGACTTTTTCCAAACCACCCAATTCTGTTACTGACCGTCTATTTAGAAACTTCATCGGTGAGAAGATCGTCCGCCGTGTCGTCATGCGCCCCGGTGTCGATGTCGAAGTCTCCAAGAGCCAGAAGGATGAACTTGTCCTGCTTGGCAACTCTCTGGAGAGTGTCTCCCAGTCCGCTGCCGACATCCAGCAGATTTGCCGTGTCCGCAACAAGGATATCAGAAAGGTAAGAGTTAACACGATGCAAATAGACAAACTTCCAGAGTGCTCCATGTGACTAACCAATTCCGTTTACAACAGTTCCTGGACGGTCTGTACGTCTCCGAGAAGGGCCACATTGTTGAGGAGCAGTGATCGCGCGGTTGAATAAGCCGGTGTTTTGTTTCCGTTTCTAGGTCTCTCCATATCGAGAGTGCGGAAGGCTCTTTGCATGTAAGGTAGCATGGTGCTACAGGACCCATGATCAGGACGGTGTTATTTCTTTTCCGGGCGACTCTACAGGACAAAAAAAAGTTTCGTTAAATCCAACTATGGCGGTATTTTTTCCTTTGTTTTGGATAGGTGGAATCTGGCGTTTCTATGAACTTGGCTTTGCTACTAACTGATGGTGAACCCTGACGTATCACAGTGGATAACAATGGTCTAGTGCTTCAAGAAAAAAGACATTTGAAGTGCTATCTTATAAGGAGTAGCTTGGAAAAGAACATATCAAAAGTTCATTTTTGGTCTTCTTGGGTTTGGGCTTACAAAAAAAAAAACGGAAAGGGAACATGATGATAATGGACTCATGTGAAAGTCGTGCAAAAAAAAACACACGACATCAGACATGCAAATGAGAATCCATAGAATCTTGAGATATGTCAAATACACGATCAGAATGAATTAAACAACAAAGTCAAGAATACACATAAATCTACAGTAAAAGGCCATTATTGGAATTTATATAGAGGAACAAAGCATCCCTAAAATTATTATTGAAGTCATGAGATAATTAGATCATCCAAGTTCGTAACTACGTCTATATAAGTAAAGAGAAATGCAAACCTATACATAGCCAATGCGTAAATTTTGTTGTATCCATGGAAAAAAGAAACAATTAATGAATAAAACAGAACAAAACATCAAACAAAAATCAGGCTAAGAACAACTGACAGTAACAGCAAATAAACACTAGACACCCCGCGAAGAAAACAGTCGCATTGATAGGTAAAAATTGCCAATTTTCCTATAAATCCTCTCAAGATGCAGAAAAAATACTCAAAACGAGACATACGGATATACAAGAGCCAGGGGCAAACACTATGGGGCACAAAGACAAAAGACGTGATAGATACGGTGGCGGTGTAGATACAGGATGACTGTAATGTGGAAGAGAGTGTGATAGGCGGAATACAGCAATATTTTGTATGCATTATGGAGAGCCGAAGCATGAGGGCTGATATTAATTTAGCTTATAACATCAGAATGAACCGAGAAAAGAAAAAGGTAACTAAAACATAGATACATGAGTCCCTCGATAGACGGCAACTTTACATAGTCATTAAATCAAAAGCATACTAGCGTTGGTAACCAACAGTCCTGATCTCCTCATTATAGATAGAAAAAAAAAGAGATAAGCTGAAAAAAGGGAAAGGGGGTTGATCGTACTATATCATATGGACATTAAGAGCCCTTTTCAGTGGCGGCTGCGGCTGCGGCGACGCGATGCAGATCTGGCGTGGCTTGATCCACGGGCATCACGGGATGCGCGTGATTCATAGGTAAAAGTGCTCGACGCACGTGTGCGACTAGCTGCCCGGTTTCTGCTGGTGCCCCTAGAATCTCGGGCGGGACGGCTTGACCGACTCATGCGGCTTTGGCTGGCAGTCGGGGCGGCAGAGCGAGAGCGGCGAGTGCGGCCATCCGAGCTAGAGCTTACTATAAAAAAAGGGTAGGATGGTTAGTACCGATTAGACCGTGGGTTGTTGTACAAAACGGGGATATAAACAATGCCATTGACGTTGGCTCAATAGAAAGCCCAAGATTAGGGGGTATGAGTGGCGACGAAAAATCATATGGACTTGACTTACGCTCACTCGAAAAATATGCTGACGACACAGTAGTATGCGATGGGCGAGTTGGCTTTTTCTTATCCTTCTTCATATTCAGCATAGCAAGCAGCGTTGCCGCCGTTGCGCCCAAGCCGAGCCAACCAGCACCACTAGACTTCTTCGGCGGCTTCTCAGTCTGGTACCGTTCGCGACGTCTGTTGTGTCTCTGAGCCGCTGCAGTACCCGCCGCACCACCCGTATGGCTATAGTAGTCATCAGACCCGGAGTACGACGAGTAGTCCTCCACATATTCGGTGCTGTTGCGGCGGCTGCCTGGGCGGTTGTCGCGACGACGACCGCCACCAAAGAGAGTAGCCCATAAGCCACGCGCCACACAGCAGAAGCAGAGCGCTGCGAGTAGACACAGACCGACCAAGGTTCCGATAACGATGCCGGCAATGGCGCCGCCGCTGAGGGAGGTGCCGGTGCTGTCTTCGTCTGCAGCGCTAGTTCCGGTGGCGTCTGCGCCCGAGGCGGTGGCGGTGGCGGTTGACGTGACACGGAAAGGAGCAGAGTACTCGGTAGTGGCTACACCGTTAATCGTCGTCACGATAGTCTTACCGCTACCGTTTCCTCCGGCAACTGCGGCTGTGGTCGTAGTTAGTCCAGTGGACGCGGCACATTGATCAGCCTCGAGACAGTACTGGAAAGAGCTGTCGCAACAGATGCTGCCGCAAGATATCTCGCTGTCGGAACTTGGTGTGCAGGTCGCGGCAGCCGCATAAGAGGTCGTTACGGTACTGGTGTAGGTCTCAGCTTCGGTCCAGGTGGTCGTGTAGACGCCGTTTTCTGGGTGAGGCATGGGCACAGCCAGTACGACGGTGGATGCAAAGCCCAGTACGGCTAGTAGCATGGAGATATTGGGCCGCATCATGACGTTGGGATTGTCTGGTTCAAAGTATTTCTTTTCTACTCTGTTTCTTGTTCAAGATCTAGGGAGAGGGGCCAGGAATGAGATAGACTGAGGGGGGAAGTCCGAAGAAAGAATGAGGGCAAAGGGTTGACCTTTTTGCAAGGAGATTGTCGACCCAGAGAATGGAAGAAGCCGAGAATCTGGTCAAAGATCTCTCTTGAAAGCTTATTCAAGGGACGAAAAGTAGAAACCAAAAAAAGGAAGGAGAAAAATCCAAAGAGAAAAAGGGACTTTTTTTTTAAAAGCAGACGCAATAGCAGAGTTTCGGCGAATCAGATGAAAGACAGAAAAATATTGTTCGCGGACCTTGCACAAGGGAATCTTTCTGCATATGCACGACCGACTCAGAGTCAGTTTTTTGTTCTTCTTGTTCTTCTGTATCCTCTTGTGTAGGCTAGTTATAGTTAGTTGGCGCGGGGGGGGAACAACTGTGGATGATTGACTTTGTCGGCTCGGTACCCTAGCAAGCCAGAAACTGGATGAAAGAAGACTGGACTGGCAAAAACCAGCACAAAGAAGCAGGAGAGAGATATAAATGTTGGCAATAAAAGTAGTGTAGTAAGGCGGATGGGTGCTGTGGCAACGAAAAGACTTGCTACGAAGCAAAAATACGACCTCTGGCTAAAGAAGACAGCAGAAGGGACGAGAAAGAGGTGTTAAATAGAGCAAGAGGATGTGTAAGTCACAGACAGGAAACAAACTAAGTAGCCTGCAATAGTATGGCTTAGACTACACCAAACACAAGAGCACGCCGCAGAATAGTTGGCAAAAGAGTAGAAGTAGCAGAAGACGAGAAGATCACGCTCTAGACTTCTCTCCCACCTTTCCAGAAAAGCATTTAAAGTGAGGCGTCAGTGCAGCGCGTCGTCTTATCTGTGTCGTGTGCCTCTAGGTTTATTCCTTTTCTCTCTCTTTTTTTTTCGTCCCTGTTCCTCAGGAGACCAGGATCGGTGGCCTTGTGGCCCTTTCCTTTCCCGTCACGGCCTCTGCCTCAACCAACCTCCTCGATAAATTTCTGGGCCGGCCCTAAACTTTTTCTTACTCCTCCACTTGTAGAGTATGATGCGGCACAGTCTAAATTACATACAGTACTGGTTAGCCTTTGGGCAGAACAACAAAAGCTCGCTTTACTCGCTACTGTGCCAGCCCCCCTAGTTTAACGGGAAAATGCCATCACCTATGCTTCGGAAGCTCTGGCACTATGAAAGAAAACACAACTTGCTACTTCATCCATCTAAAGGTCCGTGACGCCCCCATGGCGTAGTTGTTATACGCCTGGCCGACCTCGTAAGAGGTAGTTGGTTCAAATCCAGCTGGGGCAAAAACTAC
>LJZU01000360.1:0-27584 GCA_001513805.1 Davidsoniella virescens
GGCCTCTTCGACAACAGGCTCAGTCTCGACAACAGGCTCCTCAACAACGGGCTCGACCTCGGCGACAGTAGTCTCCTCAACAACGGGGGCCTCCTCGACGACGGGCTCTTCAGCCTTAGCCTCCTCAACAGCGGGAATCTCCTCGGCAGGAGCCTCCTCAACGATGGGCTCTTCAACGACGGGCTCGGCCTCGACAGCAGGTGTCTCTTCAACAGCAGGCTCCTCGGTGACGGGCTCTTCTACGACAGGAGTCTCCTCAGCGGCGGGCGTCTCCTCAACGACGGGCTTCTCGACAACAAGCTCGGCCTCGGCAACAGGCTCCTCGGCAGCAGGAGTCTCCTCCTTAGTTTCGAGAGGCACCTCAGCAGCAAGGGCGGCAGCAGATGTCTCAGGTGCGGCTGATGATATCACGACATCGGAAGCGGTGATAATCTCGGTAGGTTCGGAGGCAGGAGTAGCAGGCTGCTCCTCTTCGGCCTCCTCGGCTTCAAGCTCCTCGGTAGCGTTGGCGGCAGCGTTCTTCTTCTTCTTGTTCTTCTTCTTGTTCTTCTTCTTCTTGGGCTTAGCGGCATCAGCAGTAGAGATTATGTAGTTGTTTGTGGCACCGGAGCCGTCAGTCTCCTGTAGGGCTGAAGGGTCGAGAACCCACTCGCCATCGACGAAAAACTGATAAGATTCATGTTAGACAAAAGTACAAAGCACTTGCGGGTGATATGTGTGTGGTGGGTGGTGTATAATGAATCAGGTAGTTGATATGAAGCAAGGAGGTGGAATGATGTTCTTTTGGGCGGTTCCGTGAAATCCATGATTGGTCCTTATTTCGTAGTAGAGCTTATTCGGTTAAATCAGGTATTATCAGAAGCATACTCGTCCCAGGCTCGTTAATAGTTAGGTATGCATTAAGGTTGAGTTGCTGGTGGGGTTGAGATATGTATGATATGCTAAACGACGATCGATTGACAGTCTTATTGGAGCAGGTATTGGAGCAATACGTCCACCTTGATGCAGTTTCATGCCTAGGCAGGGGTTTGCAAAGAGAAGTGTGGTATGGATGGCAGGCGGTGATAAGGATTGCCGATAGCGATTATGACGTGTAGGGCGAGGGTGATCTGTTTTTTATGTGAAGACCATGTCGAGCATATTTTAAAGGCCACCAGGGCAGTTTGAGCCTCTGGAGTCGAATAGACAGAGCGCAAGGGGTGCTCAGTCAAGCAAATTGCACTGGAAGAGAAGCACCAAGACCAGATGTTGAGATGTTTCGCAAGTACTTGAGATATGGAACTGCTAGGCCTTCAAGATTTGTGCCTATGCCCAAGTATGATGGTGTAGGGATTCTGGCGGGGTTTGGAAACACAGAGGAGGGGAGGGATATTGATGTTTACAGCGTAGATATACACATACCTTGTAGAAAACCTTCTCCTCACTATCGGGAAAGGTCACAGTCTTCTCAAAAACATCGCCAACCTTCTCGAGCTTCTCGGTCTTCTCCCAGTTATCGAACGAACCGGAGACGATGACCTCGCCGGCGGGCTGGGTCCTATTAGTAGCAATGGTTAGTCTATGGGCAGATCAAAGGGCGCATGTCAAACAGTAGCGATGGAACTGGCTACACAAGAAGCCACGACGGTCTCAGTACACGATGTATTAATTTCGCGGGACTAGTGTTCAAAGCTCGTGTGCGAGGGTGTACATCCTCAGCCCGGTTGCGAGCACAGAGAAGCGAACGCTCTATTGCTTGTTGGCTGTTGGCAGGAGATGCATATGCTGTCCTCGCCTGTAGAGACGGCCGAACGCCATGGCATCTCCAGGAAGATTCGTCTTTAGATACGGGAGTGGCAACGTACCATGTGAATTTATGAGCGCCCATGTTTTCAGAGCAACTTTGAGATAACACAGAACTTTCAACGGCTGACTGTGATGACGATGTAGTGAATTCCGCAGTATTTCAGCAGGAAAACGCAGGCTATATCTCAGTGAAGATATACAGTGGGATATGGGTTGAAAAGTTGTGGAAGTAAAAGTGTTTGTTGGCAGACGAGCAGCAAGCAAACAAACAAACAGACGAGGTGGCCGAAGAAGATAAAGGGCTAGAAAAAAAAGCGGCAGAAAAAAAATAGTATGATAACAAGCGTAGCAAAACACTGTCACCGGCCAACCAGGAAAACTAGTGATAATAGCGGTAGGTGTGGCCAAAAAGGTAAGCAAGAGATAGGGCGGGATATGGCGTTATCTCCAAGGCAGACCACGACAGTCTAAGAGAGTTTTCTTGACTTTTTTTTTCTTTTTGCTTAGCTAAAGACAAAAAGGATAGAAAGGAATAATCTTGAATGAAAAGAGAAAGAAAAAAAAGGAAGAAGAGAAAGATGAGCGGGCGAGGGAACGGGAGAGGAGGTGGAAGAAAAAGGACAGGGAAAAATCTTTTTTACGTGGGACTACAATCAATCATCACTTGTTTATGCTTCTACTGTTCTTTCTATGTACTTCTTTAGCCTGCTTGTGATTCCTTCAGCCGCCCGTTCCGTATATGGACAATTGATAGAGCCTACGAGGCGCTGTAGTGACCGGTGTATAGGTGGATTATAGCGGCAGCGGGCTAATTTACTATCTGTAATTACAGAGCCTGTGCCGCTTGACCTTACGGCTTAGTGATAATGTCAGTCAGTGTTTTCGCCTGCTGTGTTGTTAGCCACAAGGGATTAACAGCAGAAACAACAAAATAGAAAATAAAACGGCATCGATATCTGGCTGGTACGTCACTGGTACCTCTGCTCAATTTTTGCCGTGCTTTTTAGAGGGGTTCGAGGGAGGGGCAGATGCCCTATAAACAGCCTGCAATAGGCCCCCAGACGCCTAGGGCCGCTATATCATGCATGTACTAATTACCCGCGTCTTCAAAAGCCAGCCAAATGCCAGCCTTTTCATTTTTTTCCTCCGTTGACGTTGATGCATAAACCACAGTCAAAGCTCTTGGCCGATATGAACCACGGGCTCTACCGAGCAAGCATATCACCACTTTTGCTTTTTCTTGCCTTTTCTGCCTGTGAGCTGGTCTCTATATATATAGACAACTCACTCCAGTCTCCCAAAAGGAGCATCAATCAGCTAAAGCCAGCTGTTGTTAGCACTGTACCAAGGAACTGCGTGTGGTCTCTTCTCTTCTGTCCACGTATACAATATACTTCTACATACACATGTACAAGATAGACACCAATAGATAGCAAATTACCGTTTACTGATAAACCTCCACCCATCAATTCAATAATTTCTCACCCCGGAGATACGGTGTGTCTCCCCTCCCAACAGCCTACTATCAGGTCTCACTTATTGGCTGCGCACCCATCCACGTTGTAAATACATAATACATTCCCGCCCATATCGTCGCAGGCTAGAATCTAGAACTGTAACAAGAACTGATTGTGCAATATAGCAGCAGCTCAGCCCATGCCCATTCCATTATATTCCGTCATCACTCTCCATCATCGTCCGGCTTTCCGTCTCTTCCCTTGCTCGCAAACGCTCAACGCCTTCGTAGCCTTCATAAGCCTGTTCCAACACTAGCAAAGGTCTCATATAGGCTAGCTAGCTTGTTTTTGATACGGCTGATTCGACTCCCAGCCTCGTTTCCCGGAACATAGACTTAGTCAACATATACATATGAACAAAGAAAGCCTTCTGTATCACCATCAGACAGGTCTTGGCTTGCGCCAGTCAACTAGGGAGAGGGGCCTGGTGATGTCTTGAGTTCCCCTCCTCGATGCGCATTCCCCTCTCTTTGGCGCCTGGGCCAGCTTCTAAACTAGTGCTTCTCGCGGGGTCTTTGCGCCCACATCATAGGATAGGCACCGTAATCAGAGATCGGGGTTGCTTCACTCTCTACATAATTGTGTTCTTTCGTCTCCTTCTACAAGCCGCTTGATCCTCTGCTCCTCTGGTTTTTGTGCTATTCAATACCATATATACAACTATATAGATGTGAAAGACCTTTGTTTTGCCGCTGCTTAAACCACCACCTGCTCCGACGCATGTTGGATCCCTTCCAAGAGAGCATACTAAAATTTTGCTAGGGCCCGTAGGATGGCTATGATACTTTTACTAGGACAAGCCTTGTCTATCCCGACCTCCCAAATTTCTGTGGTCTCGCAAGTTTTTTTTTCTCATTTTACTTCTAAATTCTTTCTCGGTTCTTTGTATGGTATGTTTGTTCGCTCACCGCCGCCTCTTTTTTTTTTCTTCTTTTTTTTTTCTTTTTTCTTGTAACTTTGCAGGGTTACAATGAGCTTGTCTTGTAAGAATGGAAACGAAAAGTTTGTGCTTTTCATAAATTTATTTTCTACCCTGACAAGGAAGTATAATCCCTACTTTATCACATGCAACAATATGTCAACGCGGGGATGCCCCAGAACTTCATCCACCTTTGTGCTTATACCAAGATGTGCAATTATGACTATGACGAATCAAGCATTTGTGTAGTTACATATACTTGTATATTCAAAAATTGCATACGTGAGGGAGCAATCGTCTATTAAATAGGCACAACTTCAAATATTACTGAGATAGTTGTATATAAAGAAATACGCTGATTTCACCAAGTAGCGCATTTTATGATACAGTCTATACATAGGCTCTCATATTTGATCGTTGTTTTTGATGGCTTATATTCATTCCTAGATGATAAGCAAATCCCATGTTGATTGGTAAACTCAATGATCAGACACGAAATTCCACTGGAACCAACGGGCCTTCTTTAGCATAATACTTTCTTTGTATCAATCGAATCTTGCTGAGACGATCCCTTCGCCTCGTTTATATACACAAGTTCCACCATGCTATATATGTATGTACATATGCAGGCCTTGTTCCTCTATATGTACATTCATCTATTTTGTGGCATGTCCTTTGCAACCTTTATGTTGATCTATCTCTTTTTGCTCACTCTCGTTAGCTTGGATCGCTCATGTATGACTGAACCATATTCCTATCAGATGATCCATATACCCAAGTTCCATACTACTTCGGAGGGCCAGAACTGGAAAGTATGACGCTATATATACAAACCGTGGTTATTTCTGGTCAATGATTTATTTGGCTCAACGATGCCTCCGTAGCATCACTTTTTGACCCATCCAAGCTAATGGCTCTTCAAGGCAGATGCAAGAGAGTCTATTGGCTATTTTAGTGCGCCCCACCTTGCTCTTGAGGTGTGTATTTGATTTGATTATATTTTGCGTCTACCTTTGATATGTGTATATTCAACATGACGCTTTCATAATCTAAGATTAGTGAACTGTTGTGTAGAGTTGAGAACATATGAGTGAGCTGTCCATAATGATGGTACGTGTTGAGTTAGAGTGCATATGTACACATTTACATTTTTTTGGAAATGATTATGTAGGGTTATATATATAGGGTTAGTATGAATAGCAAGAAACTATGTAGTATAAAAGCTATTGCTCCGAACGATGTACAAAAGGAGAAGCACAATTGAGCATATTGTCAGATTATTGAATTACAATGAAGAAATTTATGTTTGTATATCTTCTTTTGTATGCCATATGCATCGTAGCGTAAGATACATATAAGTCGTTGATTCTACGCTCTCACCGCTTTCAAGCGCCACATATTTACGCCACATTGGAGGGTGTAAAGCGGCTTGAATGTTTGAGGGGGACAAAGAAAAAGCAATCTCGATAACATGATGTCGTCTTTGATGAATACAAGTGAAATAATAATACATTGAATTTTCACATGTCACTATCATGATATGTAACTATTACTCTACCTATAGATTCAATTATCATCTGCAATCATCATGATGCTCAAGTTCCTAGGTGGGTCTATGCCAATTGTAGTCACTCAGCCACACCTAATCAAGGCTGAACAGGGCCCCTCAAATTTTTTTTTGATATGGCAGAAAAAAAATAAAAATTCAAGCTCTATCGCAAGAAATTGTACAGCAACTAACACTAATCAACGATCTGTACAGGCCTCAACAAACCCCATCAACACTTGGGCCTACCCAATTGCTCCCCTACACAAGTTGATACAATGGCTGACGGCAGCATTGATTCTTCTCAAACATCCACATCACAAACCTTGACACTGCCTCCCACCACCATGGCCAACCCATCCAGTCCTGCATATCAGGCTTTCCTGGAGTCTCTTCAGCGCGATAACCGCCACAACTTCCTACGCCCGAATTCGTCTATACCGACTTCATCTTTGCAATTTGTTAAGGATACTCTCGACGACTTTGCTGGGAAGGTCAGCGACGAGCAACATGCCATCATCCGTGATCTTAACAAGAAACGCAAACGATCCGATGCTCCTGTCGCTAAGAGCGAGGCCCTTAAGCTTCGCAAGATCCACATAGACGGTCTCGAGACGAACCAGATCTGGCAACAAGCACAGAAGATAATATCTAGCACTCTAGATTACTCGCAGGATATCATCCGCGAGTTGGAGGAGAAGAATGAAATCGTTTTTGGCTCTAACCGTGGCAGCGATTCTGATGCTGAGTTGGAGGGCTCAGATCTAGAGGAGTACTACAGCGGGGAAGACGAGGATGCTGAAGACAGCGACGAAGAGTCTATCTCCGAAGGCGAGTACGACGAGACCGAGTTTACCGGAATCGACAATGAGGTTGGCGATGAGAAATCTGAGGAGGACGAGGAGATGGCAGAGGAGGGAGAGGAAGACAATGACGAAGATGACCAAGACGAAGTTGATGGTGGCGAGTACACCGAAGATCCGTTTGGCCTCAATGATGGCTTCTTCAACATCGATGAGTTCAACAGACAAACACAAATGCTCGAAGAACAAGATGCTCGGGGTGATCCATATGCAGACTATGTCAGCGACGAGGAAGAGATCGATTGGAATGTCGACCCACTTGCTCAGCCTACTAAGTCTAAGAAGTCCGAGAATGCCAAGGAGCTCGACGATGATGATGAAGAAGGTGGACCTACCTTTGGCAACGTTGACCTTTTCGCTCCTGATGGTGCTAGCGAGGATGGCATGTCCGACAATGACGACGATGACCAGCCTGAAGAGACCGACTTTAACGCCAACAACATCTACTTCAAAAACTACTTTGCCGCTCCTCAAAAGAAGAGAGATCCCAACTCTAAGCCCAGACAACAAAAACCTAAGAAGATTGAAGAGGCTGATGTCGAGCGGGCCATGAACGATGTGCGCCGCGATCTTTTCGATGATGTCTCAGAGAACTCAGAGGATGAAGATACCCTATCTGATGCCTCGGCGGGTGATCCCAAGTCTCGCCGCTCTGCCCACGAACGCAGGCAACAAAAGCTAGCTGAGGAGATCCGGAAGCTTGAAGCTGCCGCGGTCGAGAAACGTCAGTGGACACTGTCTGGTGAAGCTGCTGCTGTCGATCGCCCTGCCAACTCTCTGCTACAGGAGGATCTCGACTTCGAGTACGTTGGTAAGCCGGTACCCATGATCACACCCGAAGTGACTGAGGATATTGAGGAGATGATCAAGCGCCGTATCCTGGCCAGAGAATTCGACGAAGTTCTCCGCCGTCGGCCAGATACTGGCCCTACTGACTCACGCCGTGGTCTTGTCGAGATTGACGACACCAAGAGCAAGAAGGGTCTTGCCGAGATCTACGAGGAAGAGCATGTCAAGAACGCCAACCCCGACACCTACGTTAGCCAATCTGACGAGAAGCTCCAACGTGAAGAGAAGGAAGTCGAAGCCATGTGGAAGTCTGTCAGCGCCAAACTGGATGCTCTCAGCAGCTGGCACTACAAGCCCAAGCCCGTGGAGGCTGCTCTCACCGTCGTATCCGACGTGGCCACCGTGGCCATGGAAGATGCCATGCCCACTACCGCCCAAGGCATCACCCAAGACTCCAGCCTCGCCCCTCAAGAGCTTTACAAGTCGACGGCTGCGAAGGGTGAAGTCGTCACCAAGGCCGGTCTACCCATGGCCCGCCAGGAACTGTCGCGTGATGATAGACAACGTATGCGTCGCCGGGAGAAGGAGCGCGGAAATAAGCGGGATAGTGCAGAGGACGATGCTCGCATGTCCAAGAAGGCGAAGATGCAGAAGGATACTATCGCGGATCTCCGTAAAGGTGGTGTCAAGGTTGTCAACCGTAAGGGCGAGGTCGTCGATGTGGACGGCAACAAAATCAAGGTTACCAAGGCGATGTCCTCAGGCAACTTCAAGCTGTAAGGATAACCTTACTATATCTTGCTATACTGTCTTGTTGTATCTATCAGCCACGCGCATGGTTTCTTTTCTTAATATTTCATCGTTCTTACGGGTCATTAGGAGTTGGCGCTTGAAATTATATATTTTTTTTCTCTTGTAATCTTCTATGGCATATCTTCGGTAGAACGAAGATGTTAATTGCATCATACCTTTTTTTTTTCACGTAATCTATCTTCTTTTATATAACAGCATTTCGAAATGTTTGAGTGAGATTCAATTACGAGAAAATTCAACATAAAGCATAAGTAACTAATAATGCATTAAACACGTAAAGAAGAATGTAACAGTAACAAAAACTCCTGACTATCTGATCAGTAGACAATATATTGCCTCTACTGTCTTTTGGTGGGTCGAACCCCAAGGGCCAACTACACAAGCTACCAAGAAGCTGTGAATATTCCAATGGCATATAGTTTTGCATGATGCTAGCCTGAATAACAGATCAAGAAGCCTCCTCGGTAGGCTCTTCCGTACGAGCTCTCTTCTCTTCTAAAGGCTCGGCCAGTAGGTCTTCAGCCTTACGCTTGCTACCCACAGTGACAGTAACATCATCGGCAGGGGCAGCGGCCGTGATAGCGGCAGCCTCGGTAGGCTTCTCCTTTTTGCGAACGAGGTTGGATACATCGCGTGCGGACTTCTTGGCCTCGTCTATACGGCCTTGGGTTTCGGCAGTGGAAGAACCTAGAGCGGCGCTTAGGATACCACCGAGAGGGTTAGCGGCCAAGGCCACGTTTAAATCAACAGGAGGACCGCGAAGATCGATTAGCTAAAGTTGGGAATATGTGTTAGTTATTGGGCTTTGGGTACATCTAATGATGGACGGGGGTGAAGGGGATTGATTCCACTGACTCTTTGTTCCATGTCGGCAATAATCTCTTGAACATCAGTTATTTGACTTCTAGTAGCTTCGTTCTCTTCAGGTGATGCCATGGTAGCAAGCTCGACCTCCTTGTTTTGGAGCTTGAGTTTGGTGCTCTTTAAAGCAGCCTCTAGCTCCTTAACGGCTTCATCGCGTAGACCTTGATCGATCTGTTGCGCTGCCTCGGTTTTCTCTTCGCCATCTTCACCAGTTGTAGTTGTGATTGATGCAAACTCTAGTGCTAAAGATAGCTTGAAGTGGGCTTCGGCGATGATTTCTGACTCCTCGGGGTAGAGCTGCTTCTTGTACTTGAGCGATTCACGAGCATCGACGATGGCGTTAGCGTATCTTTCGTTCTCAAGGGAGATCTCGCCCAGAAGGTCGTGGACATCCGCAAGGCGTTCTTTGACGTGCTTGATCAAAGGGTTCTCTGCTTTCTCTTGAGTTGAAGCGGCCTCTTCGCCATTGGACTTGGTCGCTTCCTCCTCGAGCATAGCCAATCTGCGATCAAACAGCACTCTTGAGAGTTCTAGGGTCTCGTAGGCAACGGCAAAATCGTCATCTTCTTCTTCTTCTTCCTCATCTTCGTTTCCGTCTACATCCTCCTCGTCGGAATCTTCAAAGTTTTCGTCGCCGGTGAATTGGAACAGAGGCTTCTTCGAGTCGAGTAGCTCTTTGTCGGCCTTGTTAGAGAGTTCACCAAGCTTTTGATCGCTGGATGCGCTTCCATTGAGTAGGCCACCTTCTTTGCGCGAAGATGAAGAGGCAGCAGGAGTTTCCTTAGCGGGCTTCTTCTCGGGCGCCTTTCCACCAAGAACATCACTCTTCTCCTGGCCAAGACGGAAGACTGTGCGGCCGTAGAGGAACAAGATATCGGCGTTCTCGGGGTTTAGCTCGCCGTTTTGCTCATCTTGTAGCCCAGCGGCCTTTCCGTACACCTCGGCGGCAGCTTCGAAATTCTTCTGAGCATACAAAGCTGCGGCCTTGGCGCAAAGATCAGCGAGAGTGACCTTTTGCGACAGAGGATCTTCATCTTTGGATTCGATTTCGGTAGCAGCGACGGAAGTGGCGACTTCCTCATGCTTTGCGTCTGTGACGATAGGCTCAGCGGGAGCCTCGATGGGCGCAACAGCATCCGCGGTTTCGTTTAGGTCGGACATTGTCAGTGTAAGTGAAGTCGAGTTTAAAATGTGATGGTTTGATAATTCTAGGATTGAATATATCGCAAGGCTTGATACAGAAGAAAAAAAAAATAGGCTTTTAGATTGGATTTCTCGATGATGTTAAGAATACATTTGGGGGCACAATTTTATGGTTGCAAGATCAAAAGCGGCAGATACTTTTTCCGTTCTAAGTAATTGCTCTATATTGCGAACATAGCGGCTACTGAAAGTTATAAATGTAGCAACGACGCGGTGCTTATACGCGTTTAAAGTGGTACCTATTTTATAGTGTGCTACCAGTACATAAAAAGGTATACTGTGTCGATTAACAGTATCTGAGAGTACAATGCACAGTACGCCATATTTTCATGTTTGCCGTATATTCATTGAGATACAGCATAGGGTTGCTTGAAAAGCGCATAGAAAGCGTTTAGTTATGTTATAATACAATATAATCGAATGATCAAAGCTGTAGTGGCTGTCCCTGATTTCGAGGACTAGCTGCACCCTTGAGATGTGCTGATGAGTCTTTGAATAAGCTCTGCCAGAGGAATGCCTCACTTAAGAGCACTTCGATGTCCTTTTCTGTCCAATTTTTTGTTGGTAAACTTTGAAGAAACATCATGATTTCTTGAAAGTCCATCTTTAGTAACTTGCCTGACCATTTGATCAGAAAGGCAGCACACACATATAGATGGAATTCGGAAAAGCCTTGTTCTTCAGCCTATATATAGAATTAGTGTCAGTCTGTGAGGTGAAGTTAGATACTGTGGCATAGAATACTTACAAGATATGTATCCCACATTCTAATGGTGTTTTTGACACTGATTTCACGCATCAGTAGACAGTTCATCCACCGAAAACTGAATTGGATGAACTCGACATTCTCTGATTGCAGGTGTTTGGCTAGTTTATCGTCGATTCTGGCTGTCAAGTCGCGGAGGGATGCGACCTGCCTTTGAATACCGGGTTGAGCTACGATATAATGATCTTGGATCCCATCTAGAAGTTTGGTCAAGCACCAAAAAGAGTCGGCTTCTACAGCATCTAGAACCGCTTTGGGAAGCTGGCCAGGGTCCATACCACTTTCAATGTCTGGATCGCCAATGTATACACCAAGAAATACCTCGAAGAAAGGTGTTACAAGATCGTTGATGCCTTGGACATAACCACTGGCAGGATGCCGCACTGCCCAAACATAGAGAATGCGCTCAAGAGACCGTTTTGTAGCCTCGTAGCTATAGAGTTCAATATGCGGGTTTGTACGGGGCACATCGATACTGATTTGATGCCAAATCGCCTCATCTAGTCCTCTGGCGCGACCAGGACCTGCTGCTGTCGACTGTGATCCTCTGTCGAAGGCTTGCTTAACACCATCGAGATATTCTTTGCGCTTGCGTTCCAATGTTGCTACACGACGTTCTCCATTCGTGGGCAGATATCCAAGTAGAAGTTGCCACGTCATAGCCCGGACTTCTTCAGGAACACCGGACCATGCTAGTTCTCGTAGCTCAGTCAATGGAATAGAAGTGGCCTGAAGCAATTTTTTGAATTTATTAATTCGGGTGATTCGAGAATTGATGGTTTCTAGTTCTATTGCAGTTGAATTGCTTGATGTAGCGGGATAATTGATAAGATGCAAGGCATTTGCAGGGTCTACAAGAATATTTATTAGTATGTATACAATAATTGATTAACATTGCCATAACTTACCTCGAATAATTTCTTTGTACTGTGGTCTCAATATCTTCCCCTCAGTCTTCTTCGGCATTGGATATGTCACACTCGGTCTCTCGATAGCAATATCTGCGCTATCAGAGAATCGCCTATCACGATCGTCGGCATCTTCGAGATTTTCAAAGGCTATAGCAGTCGCATTTTGGTGTGTGGCGCCACGCTCTTGAGCAACGCGGCGGGTTCTACGCTGCATACTCGATAGACTTGGGAGGCCGAAATCATCGCCGTCGTCGTCATCATAGCCAATGATATCGTCAGCATCTGCCTTCCAGTCGTCATTGGTTGTGGACAGAAAGTTGATATAGTTCTTGAATGGTGGAGTTTTCGACCCGTCAGAACGTCGAGGTGATGGCGAAGGATCGTTACTTCGCATCCGAGTCATTGGATTAGCGGAAGGTGGCGTTTTGGGTCGGTTAGATGAAGAGCTGGATATATTGCTGGCAAGAGAAGTTAGGTGAGATTGGACTCGACTCCATAAAGTTCTTTGAAGTCTTACAGTTGATCAAGCTTGAGCATATCGGCGTGGGAATATGCAGCGCCGATGACCTTGCCAGGCTCATGAACGCTCTTCTTGGGTGGCTTCCAAAATGCCGACACTGGCGAACTATGTCGTGGGTGCGATTTGTTAGTTGGTGTTGTGTTGTTGTATTGCGATAGCTAGAAAATTGGCGCCTACTTACTCGGATCGGTCTGACCGTGAACAGAAAACAGTCAGCTGCTGTGCTGGTCAAAGTTTACGTGTTTAGATTATGTATACATACCGACTTGGACCATTTCCTAGATAGCAATAAGTCAGAATATTGTTTGGGTTTTCAGCTGTCGCAAATTGAGCCATCACAGCACATGGCGACGGAGATAGTGATGGCGATGGCGGGGTGTTTCTCACTATAGTGGAAGACGCATTAGGGAGGGTGATCATGCATACCTGTTGATGCGACTGCTTCTTGCTGCCGCTACTGGAAGAAGAAAACATGGTTGAGGAAGACTGGATAGTGCCAGTCACATATTCTCCTCGAGTGCTTGATTTGTAGCGAGGCTCTGAGGGGAAGCTTGAAGTTCAAACAAAGCAAACGAAATGCTGAAACTGGAGATGACCAGGGAAGAATGCCAATGCAGGGACGTGAAATTGATCGGTGGATGGTCGTCTGTCGTCGGTCTCCCCAAGTTATTATTTTCAAGCCAGAGCGGCGACCAAGCTTGACCCCAGCCAAACAGTTAGTGTTCTTATGCCTGTAACTTATGGGCTTTGCTATATAGTAAAGTCGCTAGCAGAGCAGCTATAGCTTAGTTTAAGCGCTGGTATTTGTATACTGTGGCGCATCGCCATGGAAAGCCACATTCGATTTGTGGCGGGCCGTCTTGACGCTTGCATGCATAACGAGACGATAACAGGCTTTGTACTGGCAACGGGAAACCAGCTGAAAGCGGAATTCAGATTTCGATTGATGTGCACGCTGAAATCTGGTTTTGCTTCAGACTCCCGAGATCAACGCATTTCAAGCTTTGCGCTCTCTGCCAGCACTTACAAGTTAGAGAACCGACTTTGTATTCCGGTCTTTGGGCTCAAATCTGCAAGCCGGATGTGGGTCCAGCCCAGAGGCCCTGGCCAATCAAAAGTCACATGATGGTATGTGAATGGCGGCCGCTCCAGTTTTCTACAATGGTCTGCGCAGAATCGCAAGACGAGCTTTCTTCCGGCACAATTTCGAGGCTTTGTAATTCAAACCGAACAATTTTCACACGTCGACATCCATCAATTGAGGCCTTTTTTTATCGCGAGGCTTATGTTTACGACTTGCTATCTGCCTAAGATTCTTTGCTTATTTTACCTGACTGGCTCTTGTACTCCTGTTCTATTCGCGCTCCCCTGACCCTTCCATAGTATAGCCCGTGGTAGTTGTTCTAGCTAGATAGATCCGATTAACATCATCAAAACCACCAAGATGGCTGACCAGGACAGCTTCGAGGACGATCTTTTCGCCGACCTGTATGTTTATCATCAAAATATAAATCCATATTGTACCCTATTAATGACCCGCATTTTAGATACACTGACGATGACGCTGGCAAGGCCGCAGCTCCTGCGACGCGACAAGAATCCAAGCCAGTTGAGCCTTCGGTCACTGCGCAAGAAACACGGCCAACCTATACCCAACTAGAGCCGGTTCCTCAACTAGAGACTGATGGACAAGATGAGGAGTACGAAGAAGAGGAAGATGATGATATCGATATCAACCTGGGAGCCAGCGGTACGCCTTCTGCCATGCCTCAGTACAACGATCGCGCGAGCACCCCATCAATGTCGGTTCAGGGCGGTAACAAGGCTGCCCTATCAAACAAGGAAGATGGGTAAGTATCGAACTTGATTTACTAGTGATAGTCTTGTATGTCGGTAAACATGATATAGTCTGTAATCATGCTGTGGTCTAGTCACCATTTGCAATAGCCAACTAATCTATAGGGCCAAACCGAAATAAACGCACGAAAATTCGAAACGTATACTTTATGCCAAATTGACTGGAAGGTCTAAAGTCGGCCGACATACTACGACGCCACCAACGTTGTATTACTTGGAATTTATGGATGCTTCGAAGTCGCGCCACTTCTTTTTATTTTCCTCAAATCGATTGCTTGGATATCCTTGAAGAGGGGAGGACAGGACTGGGAAGGTACCTGAGATGAGATGAAGACTATACTCTCTTAAATGAATCTGTCACGCAGACTCATGCTGTGTTGCACTGAAGAGTAACATTCACTATCACCTGGAAGTTGATTTTTCAGAAAAAGAAAGCAAGAAAGAGTGGTGGTAGGGCAAGGTTCATGGCACGCGCATGTTGGGAGTTGGAAAAGTACGCATCGGTCAGTGGTTGTGTAAACGCCACACATCATGGCTAGTCTTGAGATCAGAACAGCAGACAGAACAAAACAGATGTCATAGCCAAAGCAGATGTTAGCTACGAGATCGAGAGTCAGACGACATCCATATATTCAGGCCTCGCGCATGCCATTATGTTGTCGTGTCGAGCCTAAGTTTAAGCGATTACATCACCTAGGGCGTTGTCCCTTGACACTTGTGTACTCTTTTCTTCCCCGGAGAGCATCTCATGATGACAAAGATATCCTAACATAGCCACGTTACCTATGCCATGGCTATTCGTATCTTGAAGTTCTTTCCTTGTTGTCTAAGCTAAGATCACACGCCACATGAACACTCAAAGGCTCTTGTTGAATACGTGGAATCAGCCCAACTGGTGCAATTCTTGGTTTAACACGCTAAGATCTGTAATTTCATATGTTTGCTCCACCACTAGTCACTTGGTGATGGATAGTCAAGAGCTGTATATGACTCAGTTGGGATGTTTTGCTTGCAAAAAATGAACACCATTAACAGAAGCATATAATCTCTGCCTGTTTTGTGGCGTTTGTTCTTTGTTAATCGTAGATGCGTTGGCCACAATTCCACGATGCCGATGCTTGCCCTTTTACTCTCCTTCTTCCAACGTGTGACACACGAGAATCACCCCTCTCCCGTCATCATTGGTGATATTAGACTCGACGCCACTGATTTCTGGGGTTACCTAACCAACTCTGTTCATGTATCAGCAAACAAGACTATCATAAGACATTGAAGATACTATCGACAAATAACACGGTTTACTAATATATATTGTTGGTGTAGAAAAATGTTCATCGGTGGCTTAAACTGGGAAACAACAGATGGTATGCGCAACCACTTTTCAAGTTCTATATACATGTAAACTAACTATTACAGAAACCTTACGAGACTATTTCTCCCAGTTCGGAGAGGTTCTAGAATGCACTGTCATGCGCGACAACAACACCGGCCGGTCTCGTGGCTTTGGCTTCTTGACATTCAAGGATGCCAGAACGGTGAATATCGTCATGGTTAAGGAGCACCACCTAGACGGCAAGATCGTAAGTACCTAGACACTCAATACTGAGTTGGAAAGAGCAAATCTAACCATGGTTTTCTTGTAGATTGACCCTAAGCGTGCGATTCCTCGTGATGAGCAAGAGAAGACGAGCAAAATCTTTGTTGGTGGCGTCAGTCAAGAAACTACAGACCAAGAGTTCCGCGATTACTTTGCGCAGTTTGGCCGCGTTATAGATGCTACTTTGATGATGGATAAGGACACAGGCCGCCCCCGTGGATTCGGATTCGTGACATTCGAAAGCGACGCTGGCGTCGATAACTGTATCAATGCCCACCTCGAGATACACGGCAAGCCCATCGAGGTGAAGAAAGCGCAGCCAAGAGGAAACCTCCGTGAAGAGGAGGACGCCTCTCGTCGCAACAAGTTCCGCAAGGTGGAGGACCACAACCAGATGGGCCCTGCTGCCGCCATGATGGGCCAGATGGGCGGACAGAACGGCATGACACCGCAGGTCATGGCGCAGTACATGCAGCGTATGCAGCAATACTTTTCCATGATGCAACAGCAGCAGATGGCCATGAATCGCGGCATGGGCCAGATGAACCCGGCTATGTGGCAGAACATGCAACAGCAAATGATGCAGATGCAACAGATGCAAATGATGGGCCGTGGCCAGCCCGGAACTGGCCCCGCTGACATGGCTGGCATGAACGCCAATATGATGAGTCAGATGATGGGCCAGAATGCCGGCAATGGTGCTGGCCGTGGCTTCAACGGCCAAGGTGGCAACCCAGGCGGCTTCGATAACCAGAATGCTAGCAACGGCATGTACAACCAACAACGCCGCTACAACAATAACAACAACAACGGCATGCAGGGTGGCCAGGGCCAGAATAACTGGGCCAACAACAATACCAACAACAGCACAGGCTCGGTAGGTGAGGGTTCTACTGGTGGCTACGATGATTCCATGCAGCAAGGAGGCTCCAACCAAGGACAACCCGTCCGTGGAGGCTCAACGTTCCGCCGTGGCCCCCCCAGCAGTGGCAACCATACGCCAGATCCTCAAAACGCCCCCCCGGCTAACGCCCCGACAGGTCCCAAGAATGCGGGCAAGCCTGGCGCTAACTACCGTGGCGGAGGCCGTGTCGGCAACCGTGGATTCCACCCGTACTCTCGTTGATGCGGTTCTGCTGGATTTATAGACGTAAGGCATCTATCGGTGCCGTCTTGAGTCTTTCCTACAATATCTAGAGCTGTCGCTCTTTAAACATCACATGTTTAGCATCATCTTACGTCCTCCCCAACAGACAGCCTTTTCTGTATCAATATCCACGAGGCTTTTATTCTCTGCACCGATTTTCTTTTATCTTTTTTTATCCTAGCTTCTATCTAGTATCGATTTGTTTCTAGGAATCTCTGTATGCGTTTGTTATTTTCCCATTAAAATCATCATGGCTACTAGAAATGCCCGGTCTTTGTGGCTGGACTACGTTATTGATTTACATCTGCTTTGCTTCTTTTCGTTATTCTTTTCTAGTTTCATTTTGGTTCGTTATTCTCACAAATTAGCTTATTATTGGCACGGTATTATGTTTCCAGTTACGGTCTTACCCAACACATAATTTATATTTAAATATGCACCTCATGTTCCTTTCCATATGTGTAGTATTAAAGTGTTTATTCAATGTGAGGGAAGTAATGTGACTTTGTATAAAAGTATAACTACAGCTATTCTATTACATCTCAGTTTATGCCCCAGCCTGACTGATTTGACTTCCGGAGATGTGATGTTTTCGAGTGCTTGGTCTCTACCGTTTAAAAGCTATAGTTTGGTATTACTATTATTATTAACTCTTTTTCGTCTACCTGCTGGTATCTATAGTTTTGTGAAAGCGTAAGATAGGGTTCAAGGTTTCACTTGAGGCTCTGTACAGGGAGGGGTTTCTACGACATGTGATTATAGCGAATGTCATAGCCTAAAAGCAGCGTTGCTTAGAAGGTCATTATGCAAACGTTGTCCCGAATATATAGTTCGGGGAAAATGGAAAGTAATACCAAGGATAAATACAGATGCAGAAGATTCTTTCCACAAATCAGATATCTAAGCAGCCACATATATTCTATAGCTCTTATCTATTTGATATACCTGTATGCATCATGATAATGTAGCATTGCTGTTGAATTGAGATGCAGAAAACCTCACTCTAGATGGTAATAAACAATATAGAGAAATGTAAGATGATTGTACGAGTTATTATGCGATCTTCGTGAGCAGCCAAAGCCGAGCGAAAATGGTAGATTGCGATCTTGATCTGCCAGTATTCACCGCTTTCCACAATGAATACCGTGAGCTGAGGCAAAAGCGCAGCAAGATAAAAAAGATAAGAAAATAAGACAAGAGAATAAGCTACGCAGGCATCTTTCTTCCTCGATTCGGAATACTGAATCTGCTCGTGCTACGAAATCTCGCACAGAAAGAGCTTCCCAGTCCAGCTTGTCTGGGATATTCATCTAGTTTTCTAGACATCCTTGGTTGCTAAATAGAAAAAATTAGAAAAAAAGTGTCCACGTTTCTGGTAACTGCATCATGTGTGGCCAAGCCCCGTTTGGTATCTATTCCTCGCAGCCCTTTGGATTTTTTTTCTTGTAGTTAATCTATACATTCAATGTAGCTTGGATTTCCTTTCTTTTGCATTCGTCGTTTTCCTCAATAAATCATTATCAAGCTTGTCGTCTTCTCAGCTCTATTCGAAGCTCGCTCTCGACCCTCGACGCTTATACCACGAGCCGCCATTATTACTACATGTAGTCTGGTATAGCTGGTGCATAAATCCTGCCAAGCCCACGCTACGAACTATCCCGCCCACTTCTAGCAAGCAGCCCATTTAGGAACTGAACTAGCCTTTCTTTTCGACGTTGCGCTACGTCTTGCTGGTTCTGTTCGGCTATGTAAATCATCGTCTGCTGTCCACAATTCGCGTCCTCCTTCCAACGTCCTCGACAACCCGCCCTTCAATATCTACAGCACACAGAACAGAGACAATTACAAGCAATGTCTCCTATTTCTGCCGGCAAAAGAAAGCGCGACGGTGCCGCTGTGGCTGCCGCCGACGAAGATTCGATGCCGTCTACTTCGACTTCGACCGTCGATGCCGGCGAGGCTGCAGCCTCCTCTACGTCTCGCGATCCTGCAGCAACGGTAGCTACCTCAGACGCCACCGCCGCGCCTTCCGCACACAAGAAGTCCGACTCGTCCGTCTCAGCCTCGCACCCACCACCGAAGCGCCAGCGTTCTAACGGAAACGTCTCCGATGACACGGCAAGATCGCCTGTTGGCTTTGTTAGCGATCCCAATTCGATGGCGCCGCCTCCAATTGGCAATATGATACACCCTGTGGGCTACATGACTAACTCGCCGCCTGTCGGTCGTGCCGTCAGAGTGTACGCCGACGGTGTCTTCGATCTTTTCCACCTTGGGTATGTGTCGCAAGATCCCAATCTACCAACATTTTGTTGTCTGAACCCTTTTTTTCGTCAATGCGCCTGCTAATACCTACTTACCTTTTTCTGTAGTCACATGCGCCAACTCGAACAGGCCAAGAAAGCATTCCCCGATGTTCATCTAATCGTTGGTGTTACTGGAGACGAAGAAACACACATGCGCAAAGGCTTGACTGTCCTCTCTGGTGCTGAGCGTGCCGAGACTGTGCGCCATTGTCGATGGGTCGATGAAGTTGTAGAAAACTGCCCATGGATTGTAACTCCTGAGTTTCTCGATAAGCACCAGATCGACTATGTCGCCCATGATGATATTCCATATGGTGCTGATGAGGGTGATGATATCTACGGTCCTATCAAGGAGGCTGGAAAGTTCCTGGTTACTCAAAGAACTGAGGGTGTTAGCACTACTGGCATCATCACGAAGTAAATCTACCTTCCGAGCCCTTACATCATACCCTTATGTCGCAAAATTTATGACAACTAACATAACACCATCGCCCAATAGGATTGTACGCGACTACGAGAAGTACATTGCTCGTCAATTCAAGCGTGGCGCATCTCGCCAAGAGCTCAACGTTAGTTGGCTGAAGAAGAACGAGATGGACATCAAGCGTCATGTCACTGACCTCCGCGACAACATCCGTACAAACTGGGCTACTACTGGTCAAGAGCTTAGCCGCGAGCTTCGCCAATACTGGCCAGCAAGTCGCCCACAATCACCTGCTCGCAATTTCTCTACGAACAGTGTCAACGATCTTTCGCCTGGCCCAGTCCGGGTCCCCGGTGCTGGAAATGTTGCTAACACCAACGACTTCATTACTGGCTACACCATCGGCTTGATTGGTGGTGTGCGGTCATGGGTAAGTCTTTATTCCCATCAAGCCTATTCTTCATATATATGATGTGACAAACCGAAACTAATACCACCTTTGACTATGAAGATGACAAAGAGTCGCCGCAATGGCGAGAGCCGTGCTCCTAGTGATGACGATTCGGATTCAGAAACCAGAAGCCCTAACCCGGCAACAAAGACGCCCGTGAAACATCAACAACAGCAGCAACAGTAGGACCATCGTTTTGCCTCCTGATCATGGTAGTCTATACCGAGTCTTGTCTCTTTTCTCTCAATCGTACTATCTTAACTACTTTTATCATCCGAACTTCTATCCTTATCTTCCAGGTCTTCTCTTCTCTTTTTACAACGACAACTGTCTTTTTCTTCCCTATGAACCTTCTAAAATTTGCCGACTTGTTTTTCTTTCCCTTCTTTCTCAAAAATCGTTCCTAGTCTCCAATTACCAGCTACATTACGGCAAAAAGTTGTGTCCTTGTGCTGGCAACGGCAGTAGATTCATGTGGAAAACGGCCGACTTCCAATCTTATCTTTCGCTATTCTTTACTTTCATTGATATAACTGTTTATTCAGCAGTTGTCTACTTATCTACTTCCAATTTATTATTCTACACTTCTCTGTTTACGGGAAGTTTTTATCTACATATGACGTACTGTCTCTTCACAAAAGGTTTTCTATCTTCAAAGTCGTCGTGATATCTTTGTACCCTATGCTCTCATCGCGGCCTATCACTATATCCATCGACGTAACCGTACATCATAAAATAGGTTGTACCATTTCTAGAGTTTGTCAGTAAGCAGTACAATATCAGAGAATCTAAGCCATACAGCCGTGTACCGAAGTGATATCTCCGAATAGAATCTGTGAGATTATGTGACTATACCAACTTAAAAACAGGACTTCTAGACGAACTAGTCAGCCTTCTTGATACTAAAGATAGTATGATGAATACTTGGTTGGTATGTTAGTATGAAGATACAACGTAAGATTACGAAAACTGCCTATCATCTCATAAAGCATATAAGTCTAGTTATATCAAGCAACCTTAGTATCTATACTAGTAGCTAATACTTGATAATCGACAAAACAAGTATCATTTTAGTATTTGGTCCCTCGTTTCTATGGCCACATGGAAGATAGACGCGGAGAAAATCTCACAGGAGCACAAGATTTGTGTAAGATTCTATTCCTTGTTGCCAAGAATAGCTGCCAATACATACACGAGACCTCTCTTTTTTTTTTTTATCTTCCCATCGCAAATAACCGGACTTTGGATATTTCTCCCGGTACGTCCACGTACATATCTCGTCACTCGTGATATCTTTTCTATATCCATACATTTATGTCTCCGTGAGTTTTATGTTCCCCTTAGTTCTCCTGATACTTTGTCATAGTTGAAAGGTGTGTGCATAGTAACAAGTGATGTTGTAAGTAAAAGGGTAAGCTTAAAAGATCAAGTGCAACTGCGCCATACGGTAACTTAAGCCTGAAATTTCAGCAAATCAGAACACGCGTTCTAGACGCCGAGTGCCTGAGCATTGCCGCATCGGCATAGATGACCCGACACAGTGATAAGGAAGGAAGTTCACACCATCTTTGAGTTAGTGAGGAAAGAGATCGAGTGAAAGAACAAGAATAACGTGTCAGGCTGGCGTCTATCGGCCTATCATGGGTGAGGTCCCAATATTGGGTATTGGACGGGTGGAGAGAGAGAAAAGCGAGAGAAAGAAGGGTGACGATCTTGATATTTCTGAATACAGGAAAAAATGAAACCTAACCGGAGTTTAGGCCGATGTTTCCTTTGGTACAGTTGCGCTTGATATCGTAAGGATCTAGCGAAGGCGGGGGGAGGATACGTTGAGTGAAAGGGGTGGAGACTTTCTTGGTAACTTGCATATGGACAGCAGGCACTAGAATACACGATGTTCTAACTTTAGCACCGTCAAACACATGACATAGGCATATCGACTGCAGCTCGGGTTTGTGCGAGGTTGGATATACGGAGAAGACTGCCTTGTGAATGCTTTCTATTGGCAGAGGACAATATATGTGTGTCTTTAGTGAGATAGATGATCTTGACTAGGTGGTTTGTGTGGCTGTGTCGATGTTGCTGATTTGTACATACATAGTAGAGAGCATCACTTAAAGATAAGACTGAAAATCTGACGAAGTAAAAAAGAAAACGAAACACATCATATTTCCAACCTTCACGTTAACGTTTTAGGCGCTTAGGCGGCTAATTCTTAACGCACACAAAGCCAGAGGCGTGCAGATAGATCAAAAATAGCAGCTGACCAAAAGGTTTGTGCCGCTTTTTACATCATTTTATATACGGATACATAGCTTTAGTAGCGGATTTTTCATCCCCTCCTTAACGGTGTGTGGTTCACGCTAATGGTATTCTGCCGTCTAGGAAACATCTCACAGCTTAATAAAGGCACCGTATGCTACGATAAATCTTGTGGATATTCCTACTTGAATTCTTCATGATAACCATATGATGTTCATAAATGTCCGAAGTTCACACCAACAAGGTTGCCGCAGATGTGGTCAAGATTCGATCTGCAAAGATATGTATCTGTATCGATTGACTGTAGGATTCCGATGTTACATGATTTCACGCGGCCTTACCAGTCGGAACTTTATATGAACGCCGGAGGCGAGTCATATCGAGGGATAGTAATGAAAATAGTAATGGTAGTAATAGCCCCAATACGCCAGAACCAGCTTGAGAGGACGGTGCGCCTAAGGAATGTAACAGACGTCCCAATGAAGTACAAGACGTGATATGTATCATAGCCCCGTTGCTAAAAACAAGTACATGTTGCATCTCTAGTGTAGATCTGAGTGTTTCGTCTTAAGGTTGGTGTACAACCGTCTATTATGTTCTCTGTAATCTCGGTCTTTTCTTTTTCTCATGAGTTATATCTCTTTTATCTTATAGTATACATTGCTCTATACACCCCCTCACGTTGTGGTGAAGATCGTCTTGGTGTTGGTTTTTCAGCATGTCTGGCCAAACTTACTGCTGACTGACTCAAAGTTGTATCAGGGTACTTACACATGTGTGTGCTATACGTTCAGAGTTCGTCATAGCTTTGATCTTTTGTTCCTTACGATCGAAAAGTCTCACTCTCCTTAGGGAGTCTTGACGTTGATGTCGACCTCTGTACTGCATAGATGCTATATGCGCGTTCTTATGCTGTTCCTTCAAGCCTTGATGGATGAAACGAAAACACAGTAACGTGCATACTACATATCTTCCCATTAGACATGATTACTTCTAGTCATGTCCGACTAACTATGTATTATGCTGTAATATATCTGTATGTTCATAAAGTTATCTGCAGGTCTTACACATAACTCAATTTGACACGAGAGACATAAGATGTATCATGTAAGCTAGAGTGGTCTCATCCCGCACCAAGAAGACCATCGTGTCCCTGGCATATCCAGACATCGGGGACGCCGTAGGAGGGGATATGGCGGGTCTATACTGTAGACAATCCGGACGCAAGGCTTTATAGTACCAGATCTAACACATCCTAGATGTGCTAGTAGTATGCCTAGATATCAGCCACAAAGAAACCCCGCGCCCATTGCGTCGATATGACGCTACCAACGGAAGAGAAGTCCGTTAAGTCACGGCCGCTATTTCACGATAACACGGTGATAGAGAATAAAGGGGCTGGAATATGCAGACTACGGCTCGATGCCCCCGAGATTCCAGACAGACTGAGTCTGATGGTCTGATGGTGTATATGTTTTACGATGACTGCAGATGCCATTAGCTCTGTGATATCGGGATCTCAGTATAGGGATGGTTGTATGTTATACGCGAGTAGAGCGGCTAGGAAGGAGAAAAATGACGTTAAGAAAAGGTCGACACAAACGTTTCGACGTGCACGGAGATCTACCAAACAAGTCAAAAAGCACAAACTTACATATGTTCAGTACATGAATTTTCATCGAATAGTGACCTAAAACTGTAAACCCTCCTAATGTAAAATGAATACAAGTCAATATCGGCTGTACTTTGACAATACTAGACAATAAGATGCGCCTTCACCTGTAAATATTAGTTTATGGCTTGCGCAGTCATAGGTGCTTATCTGCATTATTCAGGCTTATATTAGGCTTTCAAGCAGCCCACCGGCAGTATTTATTACACTGCAGCTAAACAGTGGCCAACACTTACTAAGAATATCAACACTTGTACGACTGTGAATTCTTTCGAACAATAAAAGAAGAAAAAAATCATTTTTATGCCCACACTAGGCTATACGTATGTTGTACATGATTCAAATATGCGATATGCATTATCTTTACTACATAGATTGGAGAAATCGTAGCCACAATTATAGCCAAGGCAGAATCTGGCGATATATTGCCCGGAATCAGTGGCCAAGCAATAAAGCAAGCCAAATCAGGCGGAATAAGATAGCCCAAAGTTTGACTTAACCCTGAGCAACGTTGGATTCTCTGCTATCGGGAACTTATGGTATCTTTTGTTATTAATCCAGGAAAAAGGGGATTCTTTTGAAAATGGTCACCACGATTCGTCCCTGGAAATCTAGTCAAAAATTATGGGTATCGTATACTGGATATCATAAACTAAATCTGATATACAGGGCGGTGAAGAAAAAGAAAAAGAAAAAAAAGGCGTAGGGAATCCTAACTATCACACTAGGAACCTACCCTGATAAGTCCACAGAAACGAAAACTCCGGTCCAGCTCGGGTAACTTTTTCCGTGAAAGAGTGGAAAAAGAAAAAGTTAGGCTCTGTAAAAAAGGCATGTTGGTGACTTGAACTTAGCTAATGTTGCTAAAAATAGACCATATGCATTATAATTTGCATCCTTTCTTCTTTGTTCTATTCGAGGCTAACTACTCGAATTCTTGTTGAGCATAGAATGATCACTTATCGTTATACCTAGATTCTTCCCAACTTGTAATAAGCGTTCGCGGGTCACGGCTTTCAATATTATGTTCCTTTATCGTTAGTTGTATGTATTTCATTTCTGCCCATTTACATCATCATACAACTAAGGCTACTATCATGTTTTGTTCCTTCCTTAGGAACTCGATCTACATAGTTGTGCTCACAATGTTCATCTAACTCGATAGCTCATTTATTTTCTGCTGCTAGTTGGTTCTAATGCTATCAGTCAACCTCTGATATCTTCAGGTCCAAACCTCGAATTTGACAGCCGGGGCTTTTTCTGTTCTTTGTATTGGTTATCACCAGATAAACCAACATCAAAGTAATCAAGAGACTGAATATACCATAGAGAGGTTTAGAGACGCTAGATTGTATGATATGCTGCCAGCGTTGACATTCTGAATTACAGTTGTCCATCACGTATTGGTGTAGTGAGATGCTGGCGGTATATAACCAGCAATATAACCGCCCAATTAAGTAAAAAAAATTGTCCATTTTCTGAGAGGATTCCGCTTTCTATGCCCTATATCATTCAGTAGCCACGTTCTGTCGGGCCAAAAAAGCAAACATCATACTATCAAGACTACAGCTTGATATACGTTCATAGATGTACATGAGAACTATATAACTACAATTCCCTCCCGATCGATTGGGTACTAGGAGCCCACACCCCGAGCTACGACTTCCGGATCTAATGTCGCCGGTAAACAAAGAATCTTGCATAGTCTACCTCTTTCACTGATCACTAGAAGGCCATAGAAACATAAGATGAATGCTACTCAGATATGCTAGTCTAAGGATACTAAAAGTAATAGTGCTTAGTAGCATCTGCATCCACTCAATCTAGGGAGATGGCGTCCCTAAAGGAAAACTTTCCTTATTCTTTCTCCAGTTTGTAGCACCTGTTACACCCTCCAGCATCAGAATGAAGTTGCAGCGGTCAAGATCTTTACCATTGAGAAGGGCTAGTTAGCTGGCTAGCTATCTAATCTATTGTAGCAAGCATTATATATACATATGTACATGGATCTATGATTCGCTCTTTATCCAAGTCTCAGTTGAAGGGGCATGTGGCGAGACAGAACAAGGTGCTACCTTATTTTTAGAAATTCTATCCAATGACTCTTTGTTCTCTATCCACTTCTTCTCCTCTAAATAGAGGAAGCGTACAGGGCCATGAATTTCAGCTTACTACTAGCAGTAGTTATATGGAGAAGTAAAGAAATAAATACTACCTTGAAATGATATCGCCTCGTGCACTGCGTGTTGACGTCTCCTCTTTCAAATGTAACGGTAAAACATGCACTCCTGTAGTAACTTCCTGATACCTTCCTTAGGGTGGGTTCATGAGGAACATCTATGGATCTCTCGTTGACTAATATACATTTTGGTAGGTTGAGAAAGTAAGTTCACGTATCACATGACTCAAGATGGCTCTGGGAAATAAGACCGGTTGGGCTAAATTCATATATACTCTTCTCTTTCTTACAAATATAGCTTGCAATATTTCAACTGGCTAGAGGCGATATAGATGAAAGTTGTATTAAGAAGGACATAGAGTCCCTAGGTAGGCAGCTTTTTAGCTATGGATAGTACATAGTAGATCTAGTATCCTAGTGTAAGCTGAATTGAATTCTGAACATATACTTTCCATGATCTTAGTGAAAGTACATACCTACATATGAACGTAGATGACATACACACTACATATTCAACGAAAAAAAAAAAAAGAATATTGGCCAAGAACGATTGACTACCTCAACAAAGCACAAACATATGTATGTATGTCCTTAACATAGAAACACTTAGCCCTCATCCATCAGGCTCAAGATCACACCATTGAGGGGTGTTACATTGCTGTATGAATGATTGTCTTGGCCTAACGTTATCTTCATAGTAGCATGAGGAAAAGGAAAGAGAAAAAAAAGGTGCCGCTAGTGAAAGTGTTCCCGGTAACCAGAGTATCCGTGGTGGCTGGCTTGATAAATGAAAAGTAATAAGAAAAATGAAATATAGCGCGGCTGTTCGGCTACATCGATGTTCTCTGCGCATTTCCGGGCGAATTTTCAAAGTTTAAGATCAGACGTACTAATATACAAAACTTAAGGAAGATAAAGGGCCCGGTTTAAGTGAATACCGTTGCTATCTGATCAGTTAGAACCAACAATGGATAATAGGCTCAGCTTGGATCACTGCCATATTTGGTGAGACTCCCAAGATATTAAGCATGGAAAAGACGGCATACGATGTATGATGTATATGCATGTGCTTGGCTTTGAACATGATCTCTTTTTATTTTCATATTTTTTTCTTATGGCTACTATGCCCATAAACATCCTGCCTGAAGCTTACGGGTTAAGTATCAAAGCTGGAAGATAGCGCCCCCCCCCCC